>JARFJB010001913.1:1200000-1230000 GCA_036346205.1 Vesta saturnalis | reverse complement strand
TCTGTGTGTTTGTGTGTCTGTGTGTCTGTGTGTCTGTGTGTCTGTGTGTCTGTGTGTCTGTGTGTCTGTGTGTCTGTTTGTCTGTTTGTCTGTTTGTCTGTGTGTCTGTGTGCCTATGTGTCTGTGGTCTGTGTGTCTGTGTGTTTGTGTGTCTGTGTGTCGGTGTGTCTGTGTGTCTGTGTGTCTGTGTGTCTGTGTGTCTGTGTGTCTGTGTCTGTGTGTCTGTGTGTCTGTGTATGTGTGTCTGTGTATGTGTGTCTGTGTGTCTGTGTGTCTGTGTGATTGTGTCTGTGTCTCTGTGTGTATATGTGTCTGTGTGCCTGTGTGTCTGTGTGTCTGTGTGTCTGTGTGTCTGTGTGTCTGTGTGTCTGTGTCTGTATGTCTGTGTCTGTGTGGCTGTGTGTCTGTGTGTCTGTGTGTCTGTGTGTCTGTGTGTCTGTGTGTCTGTGTGTCTGTGTGCCTGTAGCTCTGTGCGCCTGTGCGTCTGTGTATCTGTGTGTGTGTGTGTGTGTGTGTGTGTGTGTGTGTGTGTATGTGTGTGTGTGTGTGTGTGTGTGTGTTTGTGTCTGTGTGTCTGTGTGATGTGTGTCATTGTGTCTGTGTGTCTGTGTATCTGTGTATCTGTGTATCTGTGTATCTGTGTATCTGTGTATATGTGTATCTGTGTATCTGTGTATCTGTGTATCTGTGTATCTGTGTATCTGTGTATCTGTGTATCTGTGTATCTGTGTATCTGTGTACCTGTGTATCTGTGTATCTGTGTATCTGTGTGTCTGTGTGTGTGTGTGTGTGTGTGTTTGTGTGTCTTTGTGCCTGTGTTTGTGTGTTTGTGCCTGTGTCCGTGTGCGTGCGCGCGCGGGTGTGGGTGTGTGCGGGTGTGTGTGAGTGTGTGTATGCGTGCGTACGTATGTGCGCGCGTGCGTCTGTGCGCGCGCGTGTGTGTGTGTGTGGATGTATGGTATCTCCAGAACGAAAGCAACTACATACTTAAAATTTTGCGTTTATTCTTGTTTTCGTGTCGCTTGGAGTTTGTTCGATTTTGGGAAAATCTAATCCGGATATGGGGGTTTATTATGGGCAGTTTTTGGTTTTTATCAAATATTTCTCGACACTGGAAGGTATAAAAATACCTTTAGACTTTAAGCATATCGATTAATTATATTCTATGCAATGTTTCGATATGACGCGTAATTTAGCGGCAATGTAGTTTCTAAGGTAGAATTTAAGTGTTAAATTAAATTGTTGTAATATCTGAATAACGATTATTTGTCTAAGAGAAATCTAGTCTTATTTTTTTGAGAAAATGGAATTTTACATGAATTTTTTAATGTAATGCGAAATAAATGACACACGGATACACGTACACACGAACACACGGACAAGCAAACACGCGAGCATGCAGACACGCAGTCACTCAGCCACGCGGACACGTAGACACGCAGGAACGCAGTACGCAGGTACTCAGGCTCGCAGGGACGCAAGTGCGCTGACACGTAGACCCGCAGACACACGCAGGCTCGTCTATGGTTTCGTCTATCCCTTTAGAGGTCTTCCTATCGGTTGTTTCGTCCCTGGTCTGCCATCTCGCGCGGTTTTTGCTAATCTTTCTCTGTCCACGTGATCATTCCAAGCTCTTTTACTTTTACCTCCCTATCTAATCGACTTCCACCTCACATTCGTGCCTTATTGTCGGTGTGTGTTTTTCCGTGCCTTAGAGTGTACCTTGAGATGTTTCTAATGATGTCCCGAGGTGTGTCTGATACTGGCTGGCCTTGTTTGGTCATTTAGGCAGGAGGTGATTTGTATGCCTAGGTAGTCAAATGACATAACTTGTTCTATTGTTTTGTCTTGCAGCTCAGTTTATATCTCACTGGTTCTTCAGAGACGGCGAGGGTTTTGTTTTTTGTGGGGCATACTCGCATGTTGGAGGCTTTTGCGTAGAATAAGCCGTTGTAAATCGTCTTCGTTCTCTGCCATAATTACAGCGTCATCGACATACGAGACAATTTTGATTTCTTTCCTTGTGAGTGAATATCCTCCTTTTATATTCTTGACATGATTTATTATTTCGTCCATTATCAGATTGAACTGTTACGGGCTTAAGTAGTCTCCTTGCGGGACACCAAATATTTACTCTGTCAGTGTTTGAATAACTAATACGGGAGTAGATGCATTATGGTTTAGCTATCTTATGATATCTATTATGGTTTTCGGTACATGTCTCCTTTTTAGGATATCTACTACGTCGTTTAATCTTACACTGTCCAACGCTTTGATAAGGTTTATGAGGCACATATCTGCAGACTTTCCGTATTCTATAGCCTTTTCTACTACTTATCTGGCTATGAAGATGGCATCTCTGGTTGACCGATTTTTTCTGAACCCTTAATTTTCTTCCGATATGTTTATATGTTCGCTTATTATTCCTTCTATGATCTTTGTCATTTTCATGGTTGAGCTTAGTAGAGTTATGTCCTGTCCCTTTTCTTGAATATAGGGGATGGTTATACCTTTTTTCTATTCATTAGGGACTTTTTTGGTTGATGATATTTTGTTGAAGAGCTTTGTAGGTTCTATCATTAATTGTTGTCCTCCGTATTTCAATTGCTCATTTGGTATGTTATCTAGCCCGGTTGCTTTCCTGTTTTTAACCTTTTTTACGTATTTTATCGTAGTTTCATCTGGGGTCTCGGGAAGTCCTTCGGTTTCTTTTTCTCCTTCATCCTCTTTTCTGTCTCCTTTTCGGGGGACCTGCGTTCAATTGTTCAAAGTAGCTTTTCCAGTGAGACTCATCAGTTTGTTGTGTTTGTATGTATTCTACGATTTCGAGTTTTCCCCTTCTTAGCATTCCGCAAGGCGGATTTTGTCCTCCGTATAGGTCGTGCTTCATTTCGGAGGTGAACCTTTCCCAAATGTTTCGTTTTATGTTTCTAATTTCTGTTTTGACTCTGTTTCTTATTTGAATATGATGGTTCTTCTCTTCTGATGTTTGGTTATTCCCATATCTGAAGTATGCTTCCCGCTTCTTTTTAGCCAAAGCCTTTACTTCCGGCGTGTACCACTGTTTGTTTCGAGAATTTTTATTTCCTCCCACTTTTCTTGAACCTAATGCCTCAACAACTGTATCGGAAATATTCGTGTTTACCTTTCCCATTAGTCCTCTGTGTCGCCCTGTTCTTTAATGTTGTTTGCTGCGATTTTTATAGGCGAGCTTGATATAGTGCTTTTGTTGTTGGGTCTCTGATAGATTGTATGTTGAACTTTTCTTCTTCTATCGTACCCACACGCACTCACATGCACACGCGCACACGCTTACACACATACACATATGGACTGTTGTCCAGGGATTCTTCCATCTCCTCTCCTCCTTTGAGTTTGAGTTTGGGTTTTTTGCGTGGGAATGGAAGATATAGGTAGTTGTAGGGAGTGGTAAGGGTCTTTTGGTTGGTATTGTGTAGCCGAAAATTCTTTGGTGTGCAAAGTTCCTTTGTAATGAGTGTATTCTGTTTTTTTTTTATGATTGTGGACCTGAACAGGCTAAATAAGGCCTATCGTGCTAAAGCACTCAGGAACACTTAGGAGGATGGATAGAGGGATAATGAATTGCTAATAGATGCCTATGAACAGCTACCTTAAATTTTCTCATATCATAAGTGAGAGGAAAACAGGAACTAGGGAGATCATTCCAGAGTTTAGAAGCCGTGTAGAAAAATGTGGATTGCGCCCGTTTGGTACGACAAGTGGAGATTTGTACTGCATACTGATGATGTGAATGAGCGAACCGAGTGTTTCTCGCAAAGATAGCCCGAGATGGTATCAAAGAATGTAATTCACCAGCACAATAGCCGTTGTAATAACGATAATACAAAGAAAGAACTGAAACCATCCTTCTATGCTCAAGGGACTGTATGTGAGAAGTTAAGGACGGGTCATTTATAAGCCTAATCGCTCTCTTTTGAATACGATCAACGATATCGAGAGCGTATTGGGGAGCACTAACCCAAAGGTGAGAATTATATTCCAGATGAGGCCGAATTTGGGCCTTATACAGCAGAAGGAGTTGTCGAGAGGTAAAGTACTGCTTAGATCTGTACAAAAGCCTATTTTACGAGCAGCTGTTTTGGTAGCTGACAGAAGATGGTCAACCCATGAGAGATTTGAAGATACAGTCATACCCAACAGAGTAATAGAGTCTGAAAACTTAAGAACTGAGCCATTCATACTTACAACAGGAAATGATCGATCTTTTTGGCGGGCAACACTGAGTTTTGTTAGCATTAAATTTAACTAGATTATTGCTTCCCCATTCGAGAATACGTTGAATGTCTTTGTTGATTGAATTTGCCATTTCAGCTTTAATTTCTTGATTTGACATAGAAGGTGGATTATCACTATGAGTAGACTGAGATGAACTACAGTGAAGAGTGCTATCGTCAGCAAAGCAATGGATGGGGTTAGTTGTTGAAGAAATAAGGTCGTTTATGTACAGCAGAAAAGTGTAGGCGCTATAACGGATCCCTGTGGTACGCCCGCGTTAATGCTAACTTCTTTTGAAAAAAGCCATCAACTACGACACGTATTCGTCTTTATCAAGGAAACTAGAAACCCAGTTGATGAGCGTATCATTTAACCCAGACGAGGTGAGTTTGGCAAGTAAACACTTATGCCCAACTTGGTCAAATGCCTTTGAGATATCTAAAGCGACTACAACTGTTTCACCGGACTGCTCTACTGCATTGTTCCAAACTTGGCTCACATATGAAAGAAGATCGCCTGTTGAACGACTTTGCCTAAACCCATATTGGTGGTCACTAAGGAGTTTGTTACTTTCAAGGAACGTGAGCAGTTGCTGATTGATGGCTTTTTCCTTGATTTTAGACAAAATGGAAGTGATGGCAATTGGTCTGTAATTTGAGGGATCGGTCTTATCGCCTTTTTTGGGAATAGGTTGAACATTTGCTAACTTCCATAATGAAGGGAATTCCCCAGAACATATAGTGATCGTATAGAGCTTAGATAGGACTGGTACTAGTTCGGGGGAACATTTCTTTAAGACAATAGCTGGGATACCGTCTGGGCCAGTCGCCTTATTGAGATCAACCCTACTGATGATCGATTCCAAAAGCTTGTACCGAAAATGAATTGGTTTCATAGCGTATGAAGAAGAGTTGACTAGGGGCACATCTTTTCCAGAATCGTTGAGACACGAGTTTGATGCAAACAAATGCACAAAAACGTTGGCTTTGTCTACAGAATCAGCAACTACCGATCCGTCAATAGATGTCAGGGGGGGAAATGTAGATGTTCGAAAGTTTTTACTAATGGCTTTTGCTAAAGACCAAAATTTACGACTGCCTAAAGGAGATGAAGCTAGTTCATTGCATTTTCGTTGTTCGAACAACTTTTTAGTTTTAGTGATGACACCTTTGCAGATATTTCTAGCACCAACGTATTCTACATGACTGTCAACCGATTTATTAGATTTCCATTTAATGTAACATTTATTTTTTAAAGATATTGCATCAGAACAAGCCTTATTGAACCAGGGTTGGGAACGTGAATGACCTATATGATACTATTTTTTCGGAATGTACAACTCCATTCCTATGAGGATGACTTCAGATACTGAAAGAGCGATGTACGAAGAAGAGGACGACTTAAAACAATATTCACACCATGGAAAGGTTGCAAAGAAATCCCGTAAATCACTCCATCGAGCTGACTTAAAACACCACAAGGTTCTATCGGTTTTGCGAACAACAGTGGAATTAGGTACAGTAGAAATGATTTTTATTAGACAATGGTCGGAAAGACCTAAAGGCGAAAGAACGGAAGTTTTATAAATAAGAGGGTTTGATGTAAGAAAGAGATCTAGAAGATGTGGAGTATGGTTAGGGTTATCAGGGATTCTTGTGGGTTCAGAAATCATTTGTGTGAGATCACATGAAATAGCAAATGTTTCTGCACTATGACCAGCGGGATTTGTAGTAGATGAAAATTGAAGCCAATTAGAGTTATGAACATTGAAATCGCCTACAAATGAGATATCGCAAGATGGAAACTGAGACTGAAACTTTCATACTAAGGTAATCGAAGAAGTCTTGAAAGTTTTTGTCATTAGGAGACCTATAAATGCAACAGTAGAATTTCACAAAATTAGGACCAGAATGTTTAAACCAAATCATGTCAAAATTTTTATTTTCTAAGGAAGAAACCCTCTTGCAAGCAATTCTGTCCTTGATGTATACACATACGCCTCCCTTATATCGAAAGTTAGAGTGAAGATAGTATTGAGGAAATTCCAAGTCGGGTGACTCGGAGCTTTCAGAGGAGACTTGTGTTTCAGATAGAAACAATGTATCAGGTTGTGATTGTTCAAGATGTTGGTGAATAGCATTAAGATTAGACCTGATACGGCGGATGTTGCAGTAGTGAATCAGAAAGTTGATACTTTCGATGACCGAGGTCGTTTGGGCCCTACCCTCCCGGACATCCGAGTGGGGCAGGATTTTACGTCCGGTATTTATAACCATAGAAACCACAGCCATCTTATTTTTTAATTTGGGACTTTTAATCCGATAGGAAGACAGTGAGGGCGAGAAGGAAGAATAAGGATGAGAATAGATTAAGGATGATGGAAAAGGTAACCGGCAGCCCTTACCGAGCTCAGAAAATCGGAGACCCAATATTAAGGAGCCCACGGTAAGGGTGGTGGTACCTCCCCGGCTGGCATGGAGTATACATGCCTACCACCTATAAACTTGTTTGCGATGGGTGATGGATGTTGTCAGCGTGATGCACGCTTTTATGTAAACAAGAAGTAGGCGGAGAAAAGCTACCGGTGTGACGTAAGTGTCGGTTACTGGTCTAGAGAAAGCGGCTTTACCATTGAGATTCTGCCGTAAAAAGGCTTTAAACGGCTTTAGTAATAACGGCAGTAGAGATAAAATGGATTATTTCCTAATTTGTAAAACGTAATAAAGAAAATGATTAATAAATAATCAATCTGGGGCACCTTTCGTAAAGAATTTTAAATCTTTACAGGCCGGATTCAAATTTTATTTCTTATTTTTTAAAACTTGAATTCTACTACAAAAAAATACCATAAATTTTGTAAAATAAATAGAATTTAAAAGTAAATACTGCGCATATGTCTAGATCTGGGTCAGATTTAATGCGCCTACGAAAACGGTAACTGCATGTTTATAGATTTCCTGTTTTCGTTTACTAAATGTCACATTTTTTTTACAAAAGATAAGAATTATAATAAATGGTATTATTACAGTGTACACGTACACTGAAGTGGATTTCTACTATAATGCCCTGTTATTACCCCTATGTGAATACAAATTATCTTTGCCCTATATGTATGGAACAACGAAAATATGTTCTTTATTGTGAAAGTTTGCCTTAGAGGCTACGCATTAAAAATGTCGTTTCTAAAATTTAGTGCAGTTCTATATTATTTGACACATTTAGTAAACGGGAACATTCTGGTTGAGAAAAATAATGAAACCTCGATGGCTTCGTGTATTTCTCGATTAACGCAACATATTTTTAATTACGATGAAACAATTTATACTATTTTGAATAATAGCGACAACCACTACCTCCCCTCACTTCGTAATCCCTTAATAATTGTGAACCCATTCAACAATATAATTAAAACAGATAACAGCTATGGAGGTACCAGTTGGTTGATTGAAGCCTCGTCATCAGCAATTTTATCAATAATTTTACAGAAACTGAACTCGAGTAACGTCTGGAACAAAAATCTTTCCTCGAGAGGCAAATTTATTTTTGTTTTACCCACAACAAATGTTTCAGAAATTTTTGTTAACTTATGGATGTATGACATAGTTAACGCGATTGTAACTACGTTTGAGAAAGAGTCCTGTACTTTTCACACCTGCAATCCTCAAGAAAAGGAAAATAAATGTGGAAAAGTAGCGAATCTGTATAAATCGGAAGTTTGTAGTCAACAAATAGGTGTTCGATTCGAAAATGAACTGAGAAGTTATGGAGGTTGTGACATTTTCCAACAAACATTTCCGATGCATATTTATTTGATGGCATGGAGAACATGTTCATTTACTAACTGCTATTCTGCTCTATTTGTGGTAAAGATTGTTACCGAAATGCTAGACTTAAGAATTGTGGTTACAGAAAGTAACGATTACGATCTATATAATTTGGTAATTAGGTTTGATAAGATGGATATTAGTAACCATTTAAACGTTATTGATCAAAGTTTACCTGTTCATTCAGGTAAATTCTTAATGGTTGTTCCACCTCCAAAAAAAATACCACTTATAGGAATGTTGCGATTCATTTTTAAAATGGAAACTTGGTTAGTAGTAGGAGTGCTTTTGTTAATGAAAATAATAACGTGGTGGATTGTTCAAATATATAATAATCCGATAAATAAAATCAATAAACTGTTTCAAGTGTTTAGTAACGTAGTGGCTTTATTATTGGGTGTTGGAATCAGTGATATCCCAAAAACGGGTGTAATGAAGTGGCTTCTTGTGGTGTACTTGTTCTACTTTATTCACTTACAAACCGCTTTAACGTCAAATTTATTTAATCTTCTGACAATTCCAAAATATGATGATTCAATAAGTAATCTAGAAGATTTGGTCCACTCGAATCTTTCAATTAACGTTCAAAATACATTACAACCTTATTTTGAAGTGGATGAAGCTAATGATACGTTATACTCAAAACTTAAACAGAAAATTATTTATTTTGATCCTGATATCCTAACAGATCATATTGGACGAGCAATAATTGAAGGAGAATCAGCATCTTTAGTAGCAGAATTCGATTTGTACCTGTGGCAAACTCTTTACCAACAGTACGTTGACAGCTTTGAAACAAATCTTCTAGACATAACGACAGCTATTAGGGTTTTGAGAGGTTACTACATAATGGATGCAATAAATAAAATTATTGTAGCTTTAAAAGAATCGGGAATTTATCAAAGAATTACACGTAACCTCGATGAATTTCACAAATCGCGCTGTCTAAAGTTGAACATCATGCTTGAAGTTGATTCTCTTGCTTTTGAACACTTATACATATTCTTCATTATTTTTGGAGTAGGTTGCTTGTGTTCTTTTGCTGTTTTTATAGGCGAACTTATAATAGGAAAATTTATTACGCAAACGAAGAAAAGCATTATTGTTGTTTAAAATTACATTGTTACCCGACAAACGCAATTTATGAATTTAAAGCACTTGCACAAAAAATAATGTTCGTTAAAATGTATAACAAAATAAATTACTATAATTAACCAAGTTTACTCTTGTACCAAACTGTAAAAAAAAATACTACTTAACATATGTACATTCTCATGATACATTAAAACTTACCAAGTGCATTAAAGAGATTCTAACGCTAAAAGCTAAATAACGGTACGTTACTAGCGTACTTGACTAATGAACGTTTAATTGCAATTATGACAACATTGCATTTTTTAAAGAATGCTGTTATAAAACTGGCCCCATGGGATGGGTGCTAAATTATAATGAAACGGGAAATCTATGCCGACACGTTGGGAGACAAATTGTAATGATTCATTTAAAATTAAAGTCTTAACGAGGTTAACTCTGTATCGTAACGTTGGTAGTTGAATGATATATTGAATAAAACACAAAAAATTATTATTTACCCAGGCTAGCTTCTTCGTAGATTTAAATTATATTAAACCAAAATAAATAACCCTAATTTTAATTCTAGAATGCTCAAAGGTCATTTTCAATATCAGTTATTGACACAGTTGTATGCAATTTCTAATATAAATTAACCTTGTTGAATTCGGGCAAGGTGCCTTTAATTTAAATTATTAATCAGTGCTATCTCAAAATCACTTTATGTAAATCACTTAGATATAATTTCAATAGTCAACTTGCCCTGTACACTTTCTTTTATTCCCGGTTATTACTCGAGTGGGCGTAGGTTAGGATTGGGGTAAATCGGATAAATTTCATTATTAAAAAGACAGCGATTTAGCTTCTAATTTAATAACCAACGACTATGTTTCTTATATACATGTATAAACACACCTTTGTATAATAGACCATTAACGATTTAATAATTGAACATATCGCATGCGTCGGAAGCGTAAAGTAAGTGTACTGAACAGCCAATGATTTAATATGTATTAAATACAGAGAGAATGAGTAAAGGTGTAAGTGAAACGGTAACAGTGTGGCGGTAACAATTGTGCAAGGTGATAAGGAAGAGAGTTGGAAAACCACGATCGGATATCGCACCAAACAAGAAATGGCGTGTAAGTGCTTACATACCTTAACTTGTAATTGTTTTAATTGACCAAGTAATAAGTAGTAGTACCCTTGCTCAGTTCCCCCCGTACGTTATTACTAGTAGTACTATATGTTCTTTGCACTCCCTATGATGGAGTTATATAACTTATTTGAATAAATACGGACAACCTATTAAATTGCATACGAAATTAAAATATATATATATATATATATATATATATATATATAATATATATATATATATATATATATATATATATATATATATAAACTTATTAAATATGTACGGACAACCTATTAAAATATTGTTACACGTCCAAACCGCACTAGGCGTCGTGTAGGCTTACTAATGTAAGCGGGTTGCCAAGCCAGCTAACAGGGAGATGGGCGTGGTCGAAATAATAAGTAAAATGGATGATCAATAAGCTCAAACACCTTACACTTATACTCAAATAGCTCAATTCGGGAAAATATGTCTCTAGGCGCCACCACAATCGAAACTTTGTTAATATAATTGTCTTAAGGTGGATGTTAATTAACCCTACTTGATTGTGGAAAGTAGGATTGGGCTTACTCGGTAAACTCATATACGAAGGTTCTAAACCAAACACTCGTCCAAAACAATTCAACTCAAGCTCAAATAAATTTAGTACTACCCAGGTTATTAAAAACTTTTTGAATACACCTCGTATACCATAACTTCCAAAATAAAATTTATCACTCAAATTCATTCAATGAACGGTAATTAATTTTTAAAAAAAAATTCTTAACATGAACGATATCTTTTAAATTTACTTTACTTCTGAATCGTAGTTGACATTCGTAAACATTTAAGGTTTCCAAAACTCAAACTTTTTGTTATACTTAATGAAATTTTTAAGACAACAGCTGATCTGTTAATAGTGCATTGCTCTAATGAAACTGACATAAAAATTTTGTAATCAACCTGGCTAATATGAACTTTCAGGTTGTTCCTTAAATCTGAAAAATTAAAATCTGCAAAGCTTACTTTTAAAATTGTCAAAACAAGATCACCAATTAAGTAAATGTTACAACTGTGTTTCATACCTGATTAAATAAACAACAAAGTAAAAATATAACGATAAGTATATATTGTCCTGCATAAAATAATCAAAAACACAAATATTTACATAAATTACATCAGCGTGGTTGAAAATCAAAACCACACGTCACTAAAATCTTACTTTAAAACAAACCATACAATAAGACTCAAGAACGATTATCTCTTCCATTCAAAACTATTTAATCATTTAAACAACTATAAGCAAATAAACTAAAAAAGATAATCGGGCTTAAATGCGTTCAAAATTCCTTAATCTAATTTCTTACTTAACAAATTTGTCCATAAATCCTTGGTTTTTCTTTCTTCTTTCTTCCGTACACCAATTATATTAGTCCATTGGTAATTCCTTAAAATTGCCTGAAGCACATTACAAATGCTCAACAAAACTTATTCCTCTGTGCACTCGCAGTAATTCACTGAAGGTTATTACTACAAACACGTAATAACGGTACACCTTTGGTTGCCTATTAAAATTTCTTGCAACCTTTACACCAATTTAGTCCCTTATATAAATAAAACTTTCAATGTCATATAACGTTACTTAAACTTTGGCTTAATATACAATGAACCCTTCGTTCACTTAACAGGTGGTCTCATAAATACTTTTAGCTGAATCTCGTTACAAGAACACGCGCCGCCCTTCACACTTTAACATAACAACTGTTATCTTTATTCAAATCTGCTTACGCACTATTATTTTCTTGAAAATAAACAAACTAATTTTTACCTTCAACTTCAATTTTTAATTTATTGTTTTGTTTATGAATGTCTTTTTCAATTTATCCCCGGTTCGGGTCACGCAGTTAATTAAACAATTACTGCCTCATTAAAATTCACAAACATACTCCAACATCATCACAGTCTACCACACTAACTCGCGTGCGCGTCTCACCGAGCTCTCATCACAAGCCAAAATTCTTAAACTTCAACTCCCAACGACAACTACTCGTCAATCTCGACTTTTTTTATAACTTCAGTCATCCATCTTTAAACATGTCTTCCTTCCGCGTTATATTCTCCAATAATATTCACTCAAAATGTCATACTTCCAACAGCTGCTTCCCTCTATACAAGCACGCGTGTAATTACAATACATCGCCATATTTGTTTTCACTTACAAATTTTACAATTACTTCGTGAAGAAATCATTTTTCGTCATTACATTCATTCAGTAGCCACTCTGGATCATTACGCAACTTTTAACACTTATCTCCAACTTGCGCTCGATCTCGTTCCGCAACATTTGCAAAAATCAGCACCGTCTAAGGTCTCAATCTCAATATACACGTATTCTCAAAACAATTGCACAACATTAAAAACCCTTCGAAATTAACACTTAAACATACCAAATCTTTCTCTACATATTTTCTAAAACATTCTACACTTATTCTTCACATTTTCTGACCAAGATTACTCATTTATCCAACAACATTCCATCCTATATGGTAGCAAAACAGAAGCAATCCAGTGGAAAGCATTATCGTCCCATCGTCAAATTTCTCTTCACATTTACATTCATCAAAATCTAATTATTCCAACACTAAAGTCTCTATAACATTCAAATACACGTATTTACATACTGAATTATATTTCTACTACATTTCCAGTGGCGTATCATATACCCACATACATTATACACAAAAAAAAAAATTTTTTTTTCGTTCAAACTCAATACACTCGCGCTCAAAACACGTAATACATGTCATTATAACATCCTACATACAGGGTGCGTCATCGCAACCTGACAATATGCACATGTGACATGAATTGTATGAAAATGTACCGAATTACACACACACACACACACACACACACACACGCACACGCATACGCGCAACACGCACACGCACACGCACACGCACACGCGCACACACACACACACAAACATGTATTTCCTTATGCTAACGGGTGCACAGCCGATATCTTAATCTACACAGTGCCATAAATTGTACAAAGGCCCACTGGCACTAGTCTCATCGACGTGTTTGTTTTGTAATTTATATATATATATATATATATATATATATATATATATATATATATATATATATATATATAAAAAGAGAGAGAGAGAGAGAGATGGTAAAATATACTTCAATATTATATTTCTATAGTAAATCTTATATCGGGGATAGGGTTCAATTAATTATTATGTTTTGTTATTTTATTAATGTTTATTATATTTATTATGCACAGTACTAGTTCAAATCTCAAATGGGGATAGACTTCAATTTGATTTGTTGTAAAATATACAAATAAATTTATTCTTTGATGTATATTTAATTTTTTATATGAATTGAATTGCATTTAAGAAAACTGAATTATTAAATGGTTCTTTATTTTGTGGATTCCACGTTATATCAAAATATATTGTAAATTGGAGACTTACTAAGGTTTGCCAATGACGCATGCGTTGCGTTTAATGAAATCAAATACCAAACTGTCAAAATTGTTAAATGGTAACTTCCTAAAATGTGATCTTAATTTTGTAATTGAAATTGAAAATCTGAAAGAAGACTAAAGTTTTATTTTTTTCAGATGTTTAAAGCTATTAATAAACATTTACACCTGTACATAAAATATAAATGCAGGAAATCCACAAATAATGAATGTTGAAGGGTTATGATAAAATTGACTCACATGTGCATCGGCATAATTTCAAAGGATATGTTCATTCAGCTGGTTCCATTCACAAACGTAGGCTCCTTCCAGTCTGTGATCGATGTTATTGATCCATTCCACTTGCTGCTGCAGTACTTCCAATGATTCATCAATGCCCCTCGGATAAATTGTTGCTTTTCTTTTGGTAATCGTACTTTTAATTTGCTTAAATGTCTTCACTCAAGCACTAAATTATTAATTATAATATTTATTTAACTGTTGTTTTAAAATGCTTCAATAATTTTCGGTTTGAATATATTTTTTTAAGGTTGTAAAATTTTTAATTTAATCCACTTTTTCTTTTTAGCACCCGATATGGAATATCGTTTATTAATATGTCACAATAGAAAATAAACATCAATTCGAAAAAATTAAATAATTTTTATTTACGACAACTTAACCAAAAACAATTACAACAACCGAACTTTTAAAAACGTTAAACTTAAATCGTAACAAACTGTTCAACTTAAATCGTAATAAACTTTACGAACATAGGAATTTATCGGTAACCTAACTTTATTTAAGATTGTAGGTTAAGAACAATTGTTTCTGAACTCTCGTCTCTTCAATAAACTCGTATCAAAATTTTCGGAAATAAACGTGGTTTTAAACTTACGTGTTAACACAAAACACAACACTTTGACCTTTATCATAAAAATTTAAACTTTGAGAAACAAATGGAAGAGGAGAGAGAGAGAGAGCTGTTCAGGAACAATTCCTTATATACTCTCCTGTTAGCTACAAAAAATTTCAGTTTTTTTCTAAGAATACAAACAAAGTAACCAAGTCTGTAATTGGTTAAAATAAATTTGAAAACCTATCTAAAATATAAATTATGCTATAACTTTCTTAATAAGCTACTGATTTAAATTTTAAAAACAGAATTGAAATCTGTTTCAAGATTCCGCACAAAATGATACCTCACTTGATATACATCTGTTAAAAAATGTACGATTTGACTTATCCTAAACTAAATTTACTCATTTCTAAAAAATCTTACTTTCTACACTTAAATTAAACACATATTCGTGATCTGCACGAAAATTTGAATTAGAAAACATTTATTTCAACTCCAATATCTTAAATTTAAAGAAAAGTTCTTTTTAGCATAGGAAATTTGTGTAGTTAACCCCATTTTAATAAATTTATGTTCAAATGACTTGTACAAAGTAAACTACTGCATGGAAATGAGGAAAACGTCCTATTAATCACATTAATAGTTTATTCTAAGCTCAACTTACTCTATAAAACTATAAATTTGCAAAAAACCTTGAATTTAAAACTTAACCTAACTTTATTTAAATGCTCACATAATTTGCATATTTAACGTTCAAATTATTCAAAATGTTACTTTCACAACTTATAAAATCTGTCTTTAATATCCCCAATGTTCACTTTTATTGTAGCGTTTAAATTTTAGTCACAACAACAAACCATACTGTTAAACACATTTCTTTAAAACCTTACACAAAAATGTATCTGCATGTAAATATCCATGTGTTAAATTGTTGTGTAAATTGTGCTTAACGTTTACTATGCACTACTTTTTTTGTTGCACTTATATTTTCACTACTATTGTGAGTAATAATTAAATCATGTTCGTACCGCAACCCTTTCTCAAATTTTTACATCTTTCCTGCATTTTACCCGACTTAAAATATGTTCCTAATATAATCATAACTCTAAACTGTGTGCTAAACATCTGTAAAATACCCAAATGCCAAAATACTTTATGAGAACTGTAAATTTAATGAAATATTTTCTACGAAGTTAATCGTACTACAAATATAACTTCATTTAACCTTCCTGACATGTTTCTTATGTAGCACAATGCTTTTTATGACTGAACCAACTTATGCAAATCTTATTAAGCCTGTTTCATCAAAACAAATCACTTTCTTTCAATCGTTTACCAAAATACTTCAAATAAATGCAGTGTAAATATATCGTAATCGATCTCAAATCGTTCTATATAAAAATCACAAGCTTAAACTCTCAAATCCCTTCTTAATCTTATATCTAACCTATATATATATATTGAGATGTTTAGAAAGAGGTAATAAAGTATCGGACAGCTTACATGACATTTGGGTCATAAAAAGGGGTAATTTCTGGCTCGATACAAGGGAGACACAATTTTACAAAATCTGGTTCACGATGTGTTTAAAATAAATTTATTTGGTATAAATTGATCTGAATATCTTTTGCTAAGTTTGGTTTCATCATAAAAAGCAATTTGTTGCTACCAAAATTGTCAAAGATGTTAAATATCACCATTTTCGTAGAGTCATTTTAGTAGTGCAATTTTTACAATTTAAATTCAATTTTTCAAAGTTAATTTGGCAAAGACATTTCACAGGTGTTTAAACATGGACTATGTAGTTAGGATTATGTTAGGGATAAGGTATGTTTAGTTTTTAAGAGCAGGAAATACAAAAATTTAGTTAAAAGGGTTATAATATGGATAGTATAGACAATTTTCGCACACATTTTTTAGTGAATTAGTGACAAAATTATAATAAATGATTCCAACAAGAAAGACATTTAGAACATTTTGGCATACAAACATTTATAGTGCCGTACAATTTATAGTGTAAAAATCCCAAAACAGTGTTAGACGATGAGACATTTTCAATGCAAGACTAAATAACATTATGCATTGCAAATAAGTAGTGTGAACAATAAAGACAAGTTGTACAAACCTTAAACATAACATTTAAAGTGCTAAAACATATTTTAATATGAATTTATTTCATATTTAAAATTTAAGTATACGTTGTAAATTTTAGATTTTTCACATAATTTTATACTTTTCCATATTATTAGATTTAGTTTTTGCTCTTAAAGCAAATAATAGATGTTCTTTCACAATATAAATAAGTTTTTATAAGGATACAGCGTTTTATCCGCAAAATTTTGCTAAATCTAAGTTGATTTCTAGACAAATTTACAAAACTTAAAATTTTCATTAAAGTAAATGTTTTGAATTTAAAAAGATATGTTTTCTTATGTAAATTGTCCTCAGAATTCCATTTTCGCAAGTAATTTTAGTGTAGCTTGTAAGGGTGTATAGTTAGTAGCTTATTTTGATTAGATTAAGTTGTTTCGTTTATTAGTGGTAGGATTTATTGCTTATTCGGTGTCCTTTTATTCGAAATTTCACATAGTTTTCATTTCTGTTTTTAAATTTCATTTCCGACCATGTATAAGAAAGTTACGGCCAAAATTCCATTTATGTACAATTCTTAATTTTGATTAGCCAATCACATTCATTGTAAATTTTGCAATATGGCTGTAAAAAAATTGAAATTTCTGTAGCAACCAGAAACCTATAAAAGCAAGAGCTCAGGAAGTCATTCTCTCCAGTTTTTGTTCAAAAGTGAAAAGATTAAAACAGTGTTGCTAATTTAGTGTTTACTTAACCTAATTTATTTTCGTCGAGAAAGTTTACGGTACGAATAATTTCGAGAGCACTTGTTTTATAACTTCGGTTAAAATTAAATAGTTCGGTCACCGATACCTGTCGTTGTTAATAAATTATTGCTGTACGATTAATTGATGTCACGATTTTGTGTAAAATTGGTTTTCATGTTTTCCGATTTAAAATAATTCTGATATACCAAATTAAATTCCATTTTTATTTGGTGAAAAGTTGTTTTATTTATCCGGACAATTCCTCTTAAATAAATATTATATTTTCGGTAACTAAAATAAAATTGTGTTAACAAAAATCTTGGATACTAATAATACATTTTAAACGAAATCAGTCATAAAGATTTAAAACCATTTTTAATAAAAGTTACCATAATAAGTAAGTGTTTGGAGGTTGCCGTTTTTGGAAGGAAAACATCTTGAAGATTGAAAGTTGGTGTCTTCGAGAACCGAGATAGCAGTTGGATATTAGTAACAACAACAGCCGAGTGAACATTGCCTGCCTCCAGCTGAAGTTTGAAGACATCATTCAATCGACAGGAAGGATTGTATATGTGAGTTTTAAAATTTTATAACCCTGTTATTGGTATTTCCTGCAATTAATATTTGTTATATGTTATTAATTAAGAATTTCAATTATTTACCTGTGTAAACACCTGTGAAGCAAATCATTTTTTTCTTTTCTAAATTTTCACATTTTGATCCAAACATTAAAATTTCCTAATTATTTGACATTTTTGACAGTTTTAATTATTTTACACTTAAAGTCAGTAACGCATGCGTTAGAAAGCAAAACTTATTCAGACCAAATTTTATACGTCAAATTCAATTAAGTATAGGATATTTCTTATACAAAAATTTATTATCTTCAACTAAATCCTTGAACCCTTTCCCCATTGAGATCCCTAATCATAATTTAGTAAATATAAATAAATTAATAATTATACATTACAATTTATTGGCACCGCAACGTGTGGGCACGATTTAGTTTGAAGTTTTTGGATATAAAAGCACAAAAAAATTTTATAGATATTTAGTTTTTCATTTTTCGTTTATTGTTTATTGTTATTTGTTATTGTTTATTGTTTATTGTGTTTATTAGTGTTAGGATTTTTATAAAAAGGGGCAAATTTAGTTAGTACAACTAGTGAATGCAAGATCGTAGGGTAACTAGATCAGGTAAAGTTTACGGACCTAAAGATATTGAGGTAAAAGAGAAAAAACAGGATCTAGTTACAAAGATGGAGGATATTGAAAAGGATGTTGAAACACAACAAGAAGGGGGAAGTCCAGTGAGAGAAAGCAAAAGCTTAGACGTGGATATGATTGTAGCCATGTTAGTCAAGGCTGAAGAAAACAGAAAAAAACGAAGAAAATATTGACAGTAAATTTAACAAGCTTGAAGAAAATAGAATAAAAGCAGAAGAGAATAGAAAAGAGGAGATACGTAGAGCAGATGAGAAGATGGAAATGAAATTTAACAAGTTGGTAGAAAGTATCGATAGACAAGTGAGTAAGTGGGAGGACGATAAGGAAAAATTGGTGCATAAAATGGACAAAACGAAGGAAGAATTAAGTAACAGCATGCACCGAGAAAATGATAAGTTATGGGGAACGATTATTGACAATAAGGAAGAGGTAGATGACAAGATAGGAAAGTTGGACAAGAATATTAGAACTGAAACCCGTCTAAGAGAAGAGGCTTCTAACGAAATAAATGATAGAGTAGGAAGGATACATGACATCCACGAACAAATATGTTTTCAGGTGGATAAGAATAAGGATGAGAACAAGAAACAGATAGGGGGAAATTTGCAATAAACTAAGAATACACGATCATGACCTAGAAGAGTTGAAAGAACGTGAAACACCTCGAAATTTTCAAATCGGCTGGGAAAATTGCATGTGGAATCAAGAGATGCCATATAAATTTGAAGGAAAGAAGCAAGAATCGCCAATGCTATTTTTGAAAAATATAGAAGAATATTTTAACGACATCAAGGACAATAAACAAAGAATGCGTTTGGTAAGAAGATGCTTAAAGGGAATGCCGAACTATGGTACAATTTAGTACAAGAGCAATGTACCGATTATAAGCACTTCAAGGAATTATTTACCAAACAATATTGGAGTGATGTCCAACAAAATGTAATAAGGGAAGAATTTTCAAGGGCGAAGTATGACAAAAACTATGGCACTTCGAGGGAGATTTATGTAATGAAGAAATACCAAATAGCAAGATACTTCACACCACCGATGAATGAACAAGAAATAGTCCAATATTTAGCAAGGCAACTGGAGAATAATGTGGCAGAAAACATTATTCTGCAAAATATAGATAATATAACATCACTACTACAATTTTTAAGAAGATACGATGCATACGAACAGCATCAGAACAGTTACGAAAAGAGAGAATTTAACCCTAGGAATTATGGAAATGACAGGAGGGATTATCAAAATCAATATCATCGTGCTGATAATCGTAGAGAGTATTTCCAAAATGGCAACAATAGGGAAGGCAATTATAGATCGGGAAAAGAGAGGAACAACTTCCAACAAAGAAGAGGGATATAATAATGGCTACGATAGGAACAGATTTAATTCCAACAATCAAGCCAAGGATAATGAACGGGAGCATCAGAATAATAGAGAGAATGAAGGAAAGGATCATCGTGGAAATGATATGCGAAAAGAAAATAGAAGGCCATACCAAGAGATCGTGGATGATCAGAATAGGAGGGTGAATAACATCCAGGTACGAGAAGAGAAGGAGGAACCGAGTTGTGGAAGGATTAGTTGGGTCAATGCTATCGTACATGCATCCCAAGATGAAGAAAAGAACACACAAAAGGACTTTGACAAGATCACCGTTCAAAATTTTTAAATACAAGCTTCCTTGTCAACAATGTAAAGACAAACTACCAACATCCTACGGAATTTTTAGAAATTGAACAAAATTTAGAACCAGAAACTGCAAACATTTTATTACCTTTCGTTAACATTAGAATTAAGAATTTAAATTTATTAGGATTAGTTGATACCGGATCAGAAATTTCATTAATACAGGAAAAATCATCGTAGAGAATAACGATTTATTTAAAGATGAGATCATTAGAATAAACAAAATAGAAGTTATGGCAGCAACGGATAAGAAGCTTAGCACTATAAATAGGATGCTACATACTGAAGCTAAGGTAGGGGAACAGATTTTTCAAACACAATGGTTTATAACTAACAATTTAAAAATGGAGTTAATAATCGGAATGGATTTGATTAAGCAATTAAAATTGATTATCGATGCGCAACATATGAAGATAAGAATTGGTAAAGATGAATTAAACTGGGTACAGCCCTACAATAAAAGATTAAATTTATATAAACCGCATATCCAGTATTTGAAGGTGGAAAGAATTATAAAGGATGAGCAATTCGATATCAATCACATTGGTTACAAGCAAGAAGTTATAAACATTATACAAGAAAATTTGGTGTTGATAAATGAAGAACCTAGCGTAGCAAGTAAATATGTACATAAAATTGAGGTGCCTAGATGAATCTAAAATTTTCATACTTCTATAAAGTATTCTTATTTCAAAATTTAATTTTAATAGGTAGGTCAATTAAAGAACTTAATATTTTCTTGTACAAAAATATCTTCATTCTTAAATTGGGGAATTTGAGATGTTTAGAAAGAGGTAATAGAAGTATCGGACAGCTTACATGACATTTGGGTCATAAAAAGGGGTAATTTCTGGCTCGATACAAGTGCGAGACACAATTGTACATAAATCTGGTTCACGATGTGTTTAAAATAAATTTATTTGGTATAAATTGATCTGAATATCTTTTGCTAAGTTTGGTTTCATCATAAAAAGCAATTTGTTGCTACCAAATTGTCAAAGATGTTAAATATCACCATTTTCGTAGAGTCATTTTAGTAGTGCAATTTTTACATAAATTCAATTTTTCAAAGTTAATTTGGCAAGTAGACATTTCACAGGTGTTTAAACATGGACTATGTAGTTAGGATTATGTTAGGGATAAGGTATGTTTAGTTTTTAAGAGCAGGAAATACAAAAATTTAGTTAAAAGGGTTATAATATGGATAGTATAGACAATTTTCGCACACATTTTTGTTAGTGAATTAGTGACAAAACTTATAATAAATGATTCACAACAAGAAAGACATTTAGAACATTTTGGCATACAAACATTTATAGTGCCGTACAATTTATAGTGTAAGAATCCCAAAACAGTGTTAGACGATGAGACATTTTCAATGCAAGACTAAATAACTTTATGCATTGCAAATAAGTAGTGTGAACAATAAAGACAAGTTGTACAAACCTTAAACATAACATTTAAAGTGCTAAAAACATATTTTAATATGAATTTATTTCATATTTAAAATTTAAGTATGGTTACGTTGTAAATTTTAGATTTTTCACATAATTTTATACTTTTTCCATATTATTAGATTTAGTTTTTGCTCTTAAAGCAAATAATAGATGTTCTTTCACAATATAAATAAGTTTTTATAAGGATACAGCGTTTTATCCGCAAAATTTTGCTAAATCTAAGTTGATTTCTAGACAAATTTACAAAAACTTAAAATTTTCATTAAAGTAAATGTTTTGAATTTAAAAAGATATGTTTTCTTATGTAAATTGTCCTCAGAATTCCATTTTCGCAAGTAATTTTAGTGTAGCTTGTAAGGGTGTATAGTTAGTAGCTTATTTTGATTAGATTAAGTTGTTTCGTTTATTAGTGGTAGGATTTATTGCTTATTCGGTGTCCTTTTATTCGAAATTTCACATAGTTTTCATTTCTGTTTTTAAATTTCATTTCCGACCATGTATAAGAAAGTTACGGCCAAAATTCCATTTATGTACAATTCTTAATTTTGATTAGCCAATCACATTCATTGTAAATTTTGCAATATGGCTGTAAAAAAATTGAAATTTCTGTAGCAACCAGAAACCTATAAAAGCAAGAGCTCAGGAAGTCATTCTCTCCAGTTTTTGTTCAAAAAGTGAAAAGATTAAAACAGTGTTGCTAATTTAGTGTTTACTTAACCTAATTTATTTTCGTCGAGAAAGTTTACGGTACGAATAATTTCGAGAGCACTTGTTTTTATAACTTCGGTTAAAATTAAATAGTTCGGTCACCGATACCTGTCGTTGTTAATAAATTATTGCTGTACGATTAATTGATGTCACGATTTTGTGTAAAATTTGTTTTCATGTTTTCCGATTTAAAATAATTCTGATATACCAAATTAAATTCCATTTTATTTGGTGAAAAGTTGTTTTATTTATCCGGACAATTCCTCTTAAATAAATATTATATTTTCGGTAACTAAAATAAAAATTGTGTTAACAAAAATCTTGGATACTAATAATACATTTTAAACGAAATCAGTCATAAAGATTTAAAACCATTTTTAATAAAAGTTACCATAATAAGTAAGTGTTTGGAGGTTGCCGTTTTTGGAAAAGAAAACATCTTGAAGATTGGAAGTTGGTGTCTTCGAGAACCGAGATAGCAGTTGGATATTAGTAACAACAACAGCCGAGTGAACATTGCCTGCCTCCAGCTGAAGTTTGAAGACATCATTCAATCGACAGGAAGGATTGTATATGTGAGTTTTAAAATTTTTATAACCCTGTTATTGGTATTTCCTGCAATTAATATTTGTTATATGTTATTAATTAAGAATTTCAATTATTTACCTGTGTAAACACCTGTGAAGCAAATCATTTCCTTTTCTTTTTCTAAATTTTCACATTTTGATCCAAACATTAAAATTTCTTAATTATTTGACATTTTTTTGACAGTTTTAATTATTTTACACTTAAAGTCAGTAACGCATGCGTTAGAAAGCAAAACTTATCCAGAACAAATTTTATACGTCAAATTCAATTAAGTATAGGATATTTCTTATACAAAAATATATTATCTTCAACTAAATCCTTGAACCCTATCCCCATTGAGATCCCTAATCATAATTTAGTAAATATAAATAAATTAACAATTAAACATTTCAATTTATATATATATATATATATATATATATATATATATATATATATATATATATATATATATATATATATATATATATATATATATATAATGCGATTACACCGCAACGGTAAGTATAAGGTAACAATGGTTAACGATAAATGGTATCTGACCTTATAATCGGTGATCCAGAAATTCTGCACTAATTAACAACGGTACCGTCTTAGAATGTGGATGAGTCATGAAATTAGCGGAGAGGGCTAAAATAATTACATCTATTAGCAAATTATTTAATGGAGAGTTAACACGTTACCATAAGATAGCAGGTGGCCTATTGGGAAATGCATTTTCTTAAAATACGGAAATCCGGAATAAATAGAATTACAGCACCCAACTAAATCCAGCAGATAACTCTACTAACTAATTATGATCGATTAGTGTAAGATCCCAAAATGGAATTAGAAAATTATTCACTAAACGTCAACTGGCATATTGTATATCTCTAACGTTTTTGGTCAATTTTCCGTATCAATTTTTGGTTTTGATTAGCGAATCTAATAATATTTAAATTGTGAATTTAAATGCCATCTAGGTATTAGAACTATGCAATTGTAAAATGTAAATGTTGATTCCTGGAATTATATTCAAATTACGAATAAATGATTAACTCGTGATTAATAGATGCAATAAAATTTGTACACGTAATAAACTCTATTAAAAGCTATTATTACTTACTACTATCATTGGACATTCAACGCAATAATAAAATGTTAACTGTAAATGAATTCAGATATAATTTTTTATAAGGTTACACAAATCGACTTCTTAGTATTAAATTCTGTGAAAATTTCAATTTCGTTAATTTAATTAAATTAATCTCTGACTTTTAGCCACAAATATTAATTTACATTCTAATTGTTTATGAACTTGTCTAACTTAAGTTCATAACACAATATTTATTTCCTTGATCAGGACTCGTAATCCAACGTTTAGGCAGTCTTAAATCTAATCTACAGTCACTAATAGATTTAAACAACCTTATGTTTAATGATTGCCGACAAAAAACTTTCAATTCTAAAATTTCAAATTTTGCAACATTAAAAACTACATAATTAAAATAGCTGTAAAATTCAAAGTTGCGACCTTTTCGCGTCAAAGCCAAATGAAGACTGCATAACAAATCAGAATAGCACGCGATCCGATTCGCGATTGCTTCGCATTAATGTTAAATGAAGACTATCTCCTTCCTTATCCCCCAATTCTTTTGGCCTGTACAGCACCATTTAGATAGATGGTCTCGGTTAAATTTATTTGTGTATGTTTACATTTAATGTGTCAATGAATACAAATTTCAGAAGAATTTTCTAAATATAATATGAATTTCCAATTTAATAATTTTTATAAAACTTAGATGTCCTAATATAAATGGACTAGGTTTTTTAACCGATCAAAATCGATAACAATATCAATTTTTACATTTATTTTGTATTGCACTTGATTTGCCAAAACATAATCCTTCAACTCTGCTTAATTTGTTTAAATTCTTAACAATTTTTCTCAAATTTTACATTAATTTTATTGAGAAGTGTAAGATTCGTGTTCACACACGAAACATGCGCACTGTTGTATTTAATTGCCATAATATGGTATTCCCTTATTTACATCCGTAAATGACCTACTACCGTGTTTCGTATTGTTTATCGTACCGGAATTTATATTTTTACTTTAATAATTGTGAATTTTACCCAAACAAGTCTAATTACCCTTGTTTACTATTTGATATTAAATATTCTGCCGGCAACTCAAAGTAAACTTGTTAGACCATTGTTTCTGATGTTGTGGCTAATGGTTACATTTTAAATTCAACCGTCACATTCTGTTGACAGTCCGGTGCTGATTAGAAGCATAACTCGAGCAATGTTCAAATGCCGACCTTTACAAAGTTTTTTCGCTTATAATGGTTTCGTTTCGCATATTAACCACATTAATTACTCTTAACCCGTTTATATTCTGAATGTACCACTAATCACTTTGGTTGTAATTAGTATTGTTATCATGTGGGTGTTCTTTATTTTTTGATCTTGATTCATTGCTGACTTCACTCTTTCTTGACCACTTTACACATTTCGTTACGAGAAAATCTCCACGGCGTACCAAAACCTGCCATATCATAGGGCTAACGAGTAGGATTGAAAATAGTCTAGGGTTTTGCCGATAGCTTAGTCACAGTAGAGGTAGAGAGCAAAGAAGAAGGTAGCTAGAAATTGTAAAAATCAGCCTTAAATAATATAGTAACATTAATCACTTTCCTAAGTAAGCAACAAATGCAATTAGTAACATCTGGACAGCATCCCAAAGAAACACTACAAGTAAACTTAAAAATTTTATATAATTTTTCCCCTGTTTAATAAACTTATCATATATGAATTATGAATCGAAGCAGCACAGAATTTGGTAAAGTATAATAAGATTAAATTTATATTCTTTAACATTATTTCGTGGAATTCTACATTTAATATGCCACGTGCCTAACCATCATATGGCATAAAAAAGAATAAGTAGGCTCGACCTAACTCAGGCGTACGGTCGGAAGACCGCAGAAGACTCGGATACGTGGTTGTTTTGGAGGTATAGCTTAAAATGATAGTAATCTGGTTAAATAGGAACCGGATATGAGTAGCCACCACAGGATTTGATAAGGAAATACTCAACAAGTGTTGAAAAGAGAGTAAACCCTGTAAAGCCTGAAACAGGATTTACCAAAATAAAGAAAGAAATAAGAATGAAAGGAGGAAGTAGAAATGAGTTGACAATTCCCCCGATAAAGTAATTTTTATTGTCGATATCCTGACAAAAGAATAAAATAAATAAATATATATATATATATATATATATATATATATATATATAATAATATTTTAAACTGTAAATATTAATCGTTTGAACGTCTTGTTCCTTGTCAAATAAATTCTTGACAAAGGGAACAAAGGACGTTCTGAAACGTTGAATTAATTTTACGTTTATTTACACAAGTTTTAAAGAAAAATTGTCTTATTTAAACATGAATACTTGTGGAAATCTAAATAGAAACATATATATATATATATATATATATATATATATATATATATATATATATATATATATATATATATATATATATATATATATATAATTAACATTCCACCAAAGCCCACGATGGCAAGCAGTGAGCCTCGGCTTGTGCCCACGGCAAGTATAATTCTAAATTTCAATAAAATAAAAAAAAATTATTATATGCCCCCTTCCGACCGTTGTAAGATCTTACTGTTCATATTCGGAATTGGCTAATTTAACACATAATCCCATTGCGATGTTTAGTAAGATAAAAAAAATAAAAAGAATTTAATTAATAACTTGCTTGCCTTACGCTTCACACAGTATACAGTAAATTGAAAAGCTTGTTCGGTCCACAGTAAACAACTACCGTAACAAACAAAGTAATCAAGAAATTTATAGGAAATAAACTGGCCCGAACAACCTTGTTCACAAGAAAAATAATGTACATAACACACAAAGATTACGAGATAAAAATTACAAATTGATATAAAATTAAATGTTTAACATTTGCAGTAGTTTACGTAATATAGATAATCGTTACACCCAGAATATTGCAATCAAAACAGGAGTTAAATCGTTGGCTGAATGTAGCCACAGAAGGTAGAATTAATTATGTCAAAACGGAAGCTAAAACTGTTTAGGTGTGGTCTATCTATTTTAATGATTCAATTAAAACTTTACTTGTGATTGAGTGCAAAATATTCAAAGCTGAATTAGTGAATATATATATATATATATATATATATATATATATATATATATATATATATATATATATATATGTATATACCGTTTTAAATAAAAGAATTTTGTGAAAGTAAACTGCTGGAAGCACTTTAAATATATAAACTTAAGTAAGGCGTTACAAGTGTCAATTATTTGATTACAAAATTAATATCCGTACATTTATTTTCGTTGTAGAAATTCACTAAGAACCTTCCAGGTGTATTTGAAATCTGGAAACACAATCGTGTAACCAGGTGATAAAGAAAAAAAATAAAGAGACCTGACCTTTGTTGTTGAAACTATTACTTATTTGATCTTGGGAATCTCGGGTACTATTCCAATGATCTAGCAGCCTTCAC
The DNA here is from genome assembly GCA_036346205.1 of Vesta saturnalis. NCBI lineage: Eukaryota > Metazoa > Arthropoda > Insecta > Coleoptera > Lampyridae > Vesta > Vesta saturnalis. Next base: position 1,202,323 of record JARFJB010001913.1, on the reverse strand, counting down.
GTATATGGTCACGGATGTCAGCAAGGCTCTTACGCTTTTCAGCGGTAACCATGTACTTTAGATGTAACGTAACAGTAAAATGTGAGCAGAAAATTTAAGAAGGAATGCCGTTAGAAATGTAGGTAGTACGGAGATGCTCTTACGTAGGTAGTACAGAGATATTCTTACATAGGTAGTACAGAGATGCTCTTACGTAGGTAGTACAGAGATGCTCTTACATAGGTAGTACAAGTGAGAATTTTACAAAAAAATGATGCTTCAGGATCCAGAACCAGAAACGAAAAATTATCTAGAAACTCAACATCCACCATCAATGGCGTTCTTAAAAGGAAGAAAGAAAAATTGGCCAACTCCTTAAAAATCAATTTTACAAACTTGAGAAAATTTTTATTTAATCATTGTTACCAAAAGTTAAAAATGTGTAGAAAATATATATTTATTATATGTATATATATTATTTGATCCTAAAACGTCCCAGGTTTCTATTTAACTGCTTTATATTAAATGATCCGAAATCTTATAGATGTCGCTGAAGGTATTAAATTTTACTGATTTTAACTAAATAAAAGATGTGTACGAAAGTTACATATGTTAATTTAAATGCAATTAGAGATGCGTAAAAATTTGCGAAATAGTGAATTGGAAGCATTCAACCTAAGAATAAATTACTGTTTTTTTAGTAAGTAAATTTGACAAAATGACGAAAGTTATCAAAAAAAAAAACGTTTTTCAATTAAACACCTAATAAATAGCAGTAATGTTTTAAACGCAACATAATTCCACGATTTTTCATAATTATTTATTTCTCTCCCCGTTTCAATACAATGTGTATCGTTATCAAAAGAAAATATTTAAGTAAAATAACAAACAAGTAGTTATGGCAACACAAAAGCAGCCTTGATGTAAACTATAATTCTGTATTTAAAATATCTGTTAAACATGATCAACCTGTTTGTTCATTAAAGGTTCTTTCTGTTCATGTTTATAAACTTCGACTGCTTCCAAAACATCTAATGTAAAAATTTAATGATGTTTTCTTTTCATTTTAAAGAATGTTATATAACAAGATAACGTTTTTGCAAGATTGAACAAATGCCTACCATTTGTCTATACAGTATTAATAGTAGCTTCTGTTTTAATAACTGAAGAGTAATTAAAATCTGTTTTATACATTTGTCCGTAAACGTATGAATAACTATTTCGAAGGTACGATATTGGTTAAAATAAAAATTAAGTGTATTATAAAAATTGAAATTGAAAGTGAATTGCACCTGGAATCTAATAAGATACTTTTGGAAGAAGCTGAAATAAAATCCTTTGATTAGTTTTGGTTGGTTCTCTATTCCTACATCGTGTTTCACCATGAAAAACGATACACCTTGAAACATGTTACAACATCTGAGGGCATCGATCTCCTTTACTACCTTTTAAAGGGTGAATTGATTGTCTTTTTGGATTATAAGAAAATACTGGACCCTCTTGCGGCATGACTGGAAGTTAACACATAGTTTTCAAAGTCACTTTGTAGTATATTTATAAGCTGTCAACATCTTGCGGTATAATTAGAAGCTATCATACAGTTTTGCAGCGCCCTCTCGTAGCATAGTTAGAAACTAGAACACAACTTAGAGCACTATATTGTGGTATAATTAGAAGTTCCGGTTTAAAACATGGGACCCTAGCCCCATTTCCAGCACTAAATCATCACCATCATCACCTGAGGCTCCACCTTGAGCTTCATTTTTAACAGCTTGGTCGCCGGACTTGTTTTTATCCACCAGCAACAAATAAACTGGCAAACAGTCCAACGCGCAAAACAAGGCGATAGTTTGGTCTTCGCACTTTTATATGAGTCACCGGAAATGCCCTACGGCTAAATACAACAATTACCTTATGGTTATAAACATTCATTCTTATTTTAAACTGAAAATAAAAAAAATACAATAAAATTTTTTTGTAAATGGGTCGCATGAAAAATTTGATACACAATAATTTTTTTGTTTGTGAGCCGATATTCATATTCGCCCAATATGAGTTTGTTCAGGGCCAATTTTTGCAATCATATTTGAACACCGTATATTTTCAGATCTGATCCTTACAGACTTACATGTCCTGTGTTTGAGCGTTTACTTGATCCCTAATTTTTTCGAATACAGGCCTACGGATAAATACAGCAATTTTTTTATGGTTATGAGCATCAATTGCTGTTTTAAATTGAAAATAAGTGCCAATACCAGTTTTTCCTTTAACGAACCACATGAAAAACCTGATAGGCAATTAATCGGAAGTAATAATTTTAATTAACATTTTACACAATTTATTC
>JARFJB010001913.1:1102500-1192500 GCA_036346205.1 Vesta saturnalis | reverse complement strand
GCACCTGAAGTGCCGTTCAGATGGGTAGTTGGAAGCTTGCTGTACATAACCAATACGAGGGCTGACATAAGTTGTGCTGTGAGTTTAGTGGCTCGAAAGGTAAATTCGCCTATGACTGAAGATTGGGCTGATGCGAAACGTATTATGCGATAACTGAAGTGTACGGTTGACTACTCTCAACTGGACGTAAAGCATGAGAAGGCTCCTCATTGTTATAGTTAGCAGGTTAAGTACGTGATGAAGAAACTCCGAGGTCACGGATATGGTACTTGTGTTTATTCGCTGGAGGACTAGTGAACTGGGCTTCAATGAAGCTGTCGACGAAAGAGGCTAATTTTTTTGCTGCTAGTGAAGCTGTTAAAACAGATTTCAATTATTTATTTGGCATAATATAGGTCATCATGTATGGTTTGTTTAATTACTATTTCCTACCACCATATATGAAAGCGTTGTATATTATTCATTATGGAGAGAATTTATGTATTCTTTTAATGTTCTACTGCTTAACTTTTATTTATATTAGTCATAAGAAAATCTTATACCCAGTTACTACTATCAACTCATACGTACTGCACTAATATATTTCTGGGGTGTCAACTTTCAAATGTATAAGATCTATTGATCTGTTTACTTAAAGGGTATAAGTCCACTTTATTCGTGGTAATTAGATTGCTGTTTCGCTCTAAAGCTAAGTACATTTATATTTTTTAGTTCACTAAAAAAATCAACATCAAACATTGAAGTTAATCAGAAAAAGGCATATGCAGTTTTCTGATGGAAACTTTTTGTATATATCGACATCCCTTTTTTCTGTTGTTTGATGACGACTTAAAAATGTTTCACTCAATAGAAAGTAATGTTGTTTGCGAGTTACTTCAGATGGATATCGTCAAAATACAGGAATGGTGCATTTGCAATAATCTAAAGCTAAATATTTTAATACGCAAAGTGAGACTTATACGAGGAAATCCCAATCAATACCTTTTCTCTATAGGTAAAGTGCATTTCACGAGTAATTAGACCTCTGCAATATGGCCACCATTTAAATTTGTCACCAAACAAAGCGCGGGAGCACTCATTGGCATAGTACCTTTTGTCATATAAAAAAAAGTGGAAAATTTATTTGAATAAATTTATTATTAATAAATTCGCCATCACCACACTCACCTAGTATTATTATTATACAGTGTGTCCAGTTTAAGATGAAATGCATGGGGATATTGGAAACCGTTAGAGATACGAAGATGGTTAAATGGAGAAAAATTTGCGTCATTATATGCCCAAGAAGTAACCATGGTTACATGTCAAAAAATCCCTTCCATTTACTAGACACAGGGTGATAACTGAAAATATGCGTTTTCTAAAAATCGCTATATCTTGTTTCTTGCAAGAGATACATCCACGATTTTTGCAGGATGGGGGTAACAGGTAGCGAGGATTTCAAAAATGATTTTGAAAAAATCTAGGCCTACTAGATTTTGAGATAATGCACGCAACTTTCGATTTTCTTATGGACGCCATATTGGATTTTGCATTTTGAATTCTTCATAAAAATGCTTTTCAACCATATATCATATGTTTATAATCTGCCAATGAGAAAGTGTCAAATTACATAATTAAATTTATATCAAAGCAACCTTGACATATTATGTATTTTAATTAAATGAAAATTAATCTACAAATTAAACTAACTATTGAGAACAATATTATTGATTATTAACATAAATCATAATAATAAAAGTGACAAAAACAACAAAAATAAAATGTAATATTATACTGAATTTTACTATTAATTAATCAAATGCTCGAATAAACCTTCATTCTCCTGCAAACACCATCTGCATCGAGTTAGCACTGCATCACAAGAGTTCCTTATCATCTCGCATTTTGAATTCTTCATAAAAATGCTTTTCAACCATATATCAGATGTTTATAATCTGCCAATGAGAAAGTGTCAAATTACACAATTAAATTTATATCAAACTAGGCCTTTGCCAATCAACCATCTATTCAATTATTGCAAGAGAATAGTAGGCGCTGACACCTTTGACATATTTACAAGCAATTGAATTACCATAGTTAGTTACGTTTGTACAAACGTCGTTTAATTTTGACGTTCTGTTATAAGCCAAAAATGAACTCGTTTTCAAATAGTGAAAATACGATATGTTAGAATGTTTCATTCTCTGTAGGAGAAATAGTGACAGAGCTGCGGGATGTATTTTCATAATTATCCTGAGAGACGCCAACCAGGAAGAAGCATGTTTAGCCGCATACGTGACAATTTAATAAATCATGGTAGTTTCATTAAGGTAAAGAGAAACAGAAATAGTAACGAAAACAATGAAAATCTTGTATTACAAGCTGTAGTTGAAAATGCCCGCTCATCCTTACGTGAAATTGAAAGCAACGTAGGAGTTGCCCGATCAACTGCGGGAGTAATATTGAAACGTAATAAATACCATCCTTATCGTGAAAGACCGGTCCAAGGGCTGCGAGAAGGGATCATGTAGGAAGGATGGAATTTAGTCAATGGTTTATCCAACGATGTAATGAAAATCCAGACTTTACCAAGAATATTTTGTGGTCTGATGAGAGCAGATTCACAAATTGTGGCCTATTTAATAGGAAAAGTACCCACTATTGGTCGGACCAAAATCCGCATTTATACCGTGAAACGCGGCAACAGGTGAAGTGGGAAGTAGGTATTGTTGGTACCCATATTATTGGCCCTTTTTTATCACGAGAACTTGACCTCTGCTACCTATCTAAACCTGTTGCAAACTCAAATAGCGGAAAGGATAATGGAGCTCCTCTGCTACAGTAAGAAATATGATTTTCCAACAGGATGGGGCTCTGCACATAGTGCCCATATTATTACAGATTTCCTAAATATGGAATATCCTAATGGATGGATAGGAAACCAGGGACCAATAAGATGGCGGCCAGAGCTCCTGATCTCTGTCCCATTGATTTCTTTGTGTGGGGCTATTTAAAAAACGAAGTTTATTCAAAGTCGTATAACAATGAGGACGAATTACGTGATGCAGTTATCGAAGCTGTTAATAAAATTACCCCGGAGATGATAAGGAACTCTTGTGATGCAGTGCTAACTCGATGCAGATGGTGTTTCCAGGAGAATGGAGGTTTATTCGAGCATTTGATTAATTAATAGTAAAATTCAGTATAATATTAAATTTTATTTTTTGTTGTTTTTTGTCACTTTTATTATTATGATTTATGTTAATAATCAATAATTAGTTAGTTTAATTTGTAGATTAATTTTCATTTATTTAAAATACATAATATGTCAAGGTTGCTTTGATATAAATTTAATTGTGTAATTTGACACTTTCATTGGCAGATTATAAACATATGATATATGGTTGAAAAGCATTTTTTTTGAAGAATTCAAAAATTGAAAAATCCAATATGGCGTCCATAAGAAAATCGAAAGTTGCGTGCATTATCTCAAAATCTAGTAGGCCTAGATTTTTTCAAAATCATTTTGAAATCCTCTACCTGTTACCCCATCCTGCAAAAATCGTGGATGTATCTCTTGCAAGAAACAAGATATAGCGATTTTAGAAAACGCATATTTTCAGTTATCACCTGTGTCTAGTAAATGGAAGGATTTTTGACATGTAACCATGGTTACTTCTGGGCATATAATGACGCAACTTTTTCTCCATTTAACCATCTTCGTATCTCTAACGGTTTCAATATCCCCATGCATTTCATCTTAAACTGGACACCTGTATACTATTTTAACTATTTTAATACAAATTAAAAAAAACAAGTATGTAGTAAATAATTTTTTATTAATAATTATTGGTATTAAAAATCGCAGAATTACAAACATTTAAAATAAATATATATATATATATATATATATATATATATATTATCTGTATATATATATACAATATATATATATATGATCTACGCTGTAATAATAACAGTTAAAATATGACAATTAAGAAAATATATCTACCGAAGTTGCACTATAACTGTGCAAATTTTCAATAAAGTTCTCGTCTTCAGTTAAAACAAAACTTTCTTCCATTTTAGTATAAATACTACACAATCACTACAACCGTTACAAATTATTGTTTACAGTATAATGGCAAAATGGAAAATTGATTCCACATTTATAAGCAAAGCAAGTGGTCATTAATGATTTCTAATTCACATTATGCTAATGGAGTACTTTGCAATTTCAACATTAATTACGAATTAGTAATGGTAAATTTTCAGAAGTTCTTAACAATAATGATATTTGTTTGGAACATTCTTTTATTTTAACTATGTTTATTTCTTACAATAATTAATTTAATTGAAAAATTTTCAATTTTACTAACCTAAGTTACCTCTCCGCGTGATACGCTACTGAGTTGGCAAATAATAATATTTAAAGACGTTTGAAGGTCGTATTTGTTATTATATTTGTCTTTAGCTATTATAATGTTGTAGCAAAGGATGGAAAATGCGGTTCAGAGTAGCCAACTGAAATATCCCTTTCAGTACAATGTTACACTTATAGCATTTTAGTTAGTTTATAATTGGATGTTGTTCATAGTGGAATGGTAGCCATATTATAGAGGTCTAATTATTCATGAAATGCACTATGCCTGTAATACACAGGTACTTGATCGTTGCAACGTGGTTTGCGATTTAGGCATGCTGTTTGATTACAAACTTAGCTTTAGCGATCACATTAATAAAACTAATCAGGGATGCTACAAAAATGACTGCCTTTATCCTCAGGAATTGTAAGAACTTTACTCAAGTATCAACTCTGAAACTATTTTATTTTTCATTCGTAAGATCAAAAGTAGAATACTGTGCTCTAGTATGGCAACCGACGATTTACAGTCATCAAAAGAATACTATAGAATCCGTACAAATAAAATTGTTGAAATTCTTATTGTTTAAGATACTTACCCTCCAATAGGATTTGACCTGAGTTTACTGTTATCCACATCTGATCTACAACTCCTAGATGTAAAAAAAAATCTACTTAGTGTCACTTTTGTATACAATCTTTTAACACGTTCAATGCGCGCCGTAAATTAAAGGAATGACCAACAGATGAAAATCTATTTTGTTGCTATGTCCTTAAATTTATTAATAATATATTATTTTTATTAAAGGTAAGTTAAAAAAAAGACATTTGGGCATTTTAATTGAACGACGCACGGGTGCGTCATGCGCACGGCTGCAATAGTTTTGGCTAGTGTGCGCAGCGACGCACCGATGCGTAATAGTAATACGTGTACTTGGTAGTGCAAATAAGCTATATTTGTAACAAAATGAACATTAAAGTATACTCCATAAAATACATCAGTTGTTAACAAAACATAACGAAAGATACGTAACAAGCAAACGTAAAAATAACATACAGGGTGGCGCATAAGTGTAACAAAGTCCCATATCCCCTTTATTTAAGGAGATACAAAAAAAAAATTAAATACAAAAGTTGTAAGATATGTTCTGGTGCATATTCCAAAAATATTTTTAATTATACAGGGTAGATCATAAAAGTTTAGAAGTAATTTTAAACTTTTTTTAAAATAGAAAACCTTATATATTATTATATATTTAGATTCTACATACAATTTTAGACACGTCATTTTTGTCAAAAGTGACGTTTGCAGGCCAAAACATAGGTTCTAAACGAAGCCTTTATCAATTAGTTATGGTTGGTTTCCTTGGAAATGTGGACGTACTCTAATGGGCTGTATTGATATTTTCGTAGTATATTCATACAGGGTGATCAAAAATAGAGTCATGTTTTTTAAATGGAAACTCCCTATTTTTTTAATTTTATCTTACTTAGCATTAAAAATAAGGGTTACTTTGTATAAGAGTGTATATTCCAAAAAAATGTAGTTTTTGAAATAATGACAATTTAACATTTTTTTATTGTAAAAAGGCTATACGGCTTTCAAGTTTTGTTGTTAGTTGGCCGTGACGGCGAGGCGTGGCATATAAAAATAATAGAGATCATCAAAAACGTCATTATTTATTGTCAGTTGATAATTTGTGTGATGCATTAGTATATTTTATAGTAAATTGATTTAAAACTTGAATTAAAATTGTAAATAATGAATTTTTCGCAAGCCGAAATGGTTGATACGATTTTTGTTTTGGGAGCTGGTGATAAGAATACGCTCTTAGCAAGAAGACTGTATCAACAATGGTTTCCAGAGAAACGGCAACCTGAAAGAAGGACATTTGAAAAGCTTTTGGAGCGTTTTGAAGGAACTGGCAATGTGTTATATGAAAAAAATACTAGGGAAAAGCGTGCACAGACTGAGGAAAATCAATTAAATGTATTATTAACAGTTACCGAAAATCCATATATTGGACAACGACCCATTTCTCAGCAGGTTGGTGTTGAACGACGTACGGTACAGCGGATATTGAAGTCTGAAAAAATGCACCCCTATCACATTCAACTACTTCAAGAGTTGGTTCCTGAAGATTATCAAAGACGACTGGAATTTTGTCAATGGGCTCGAAACAAAATAAACCAACAAAAAAAATTTTGTTCATTTGATTTTATTTACAGATGAGGCCACATTTCGCAGAAACGGAAGTGTAAACAGATACAATTTTCATTACTATTCTACCGAAAATCCACATTTTGTAAGATATACTTCTCAAACTAGATGGTTTTTAAACGTTTATTACACGTCCAAACCGCACTAGGCGTCGTGCATGCTCACTAATGTAAGCGGGTTGCCAAGCCAGCTAACAGGGAGATGGGCGTGGTCGAAATAATAAGTAAAATGAATGATTAATATGCTCAAACACCTTACACCTACATTCAAATAGCTCAATTCGGGAAAATATGTCTCTAGGCGCCACCACAATCGAAACTTTGCTAATATAATTGTCTTAAGCTGGATGTTAATTAACCCCACTTGATTGTGGAAAGTAGGATTATGCTTACTCGGTAAACTCATATACGAAGGTTCTAAAACAAACACTCGTCCAAAACAATTCAACTTAAACTCAAATAAATTTAGTACCACCCAGGTTATTAAAAACTTTTTGAATACACCTCGTATACCAACACTTCCAAAACAAGAATTATAATACGGTAACTGAATATTCTCTGCGTATCCCTCGTATATGTATAACGTTAAATTTCTACTTATTACTGAATAAAATATTTCTTCACCCAATATTCGGTAATTAATTTTTGAAAATTCCTAAATAAAAGAAGATCAATGTCTTCGGCTTAATAAATGTTACTTCAAAATAATCTCTCTGAATCGTAATAGACATCCGTAACTGTATAATTTCTCAAAACTCTTGTTATACTTAATGACATTTTTAAGACAACTGCTGATCTGTTAATAGTGCATTGCACTATTGAAACAAGCATAAAAATTTTGCAATCAACCTGGCTAATATGACTTTTCAGGTTGTTCATTGATCTTAAAATCCGAAAATATGCAAAGCTTACTTTTAAAATTCTCAAAACAAGATCACCAATTAAGTAAATGTTACAACTGTGTTTCATACCTGGCTAAATAAACAACAGAATATAAATCAACGGTAAATACATATATTGTCCTGTACAAAATAAAACAAAAACACAAATATTTACATAAATTACATCAGCGTGGTTGAAAGTTAAACCACCAAATACCACTGCCTTCTTACTACTAAAACAAACCATACAATAAGACTCAAGAACGATTATCTCTTCCTTTCAAAACTATTTAATAATTTAAACGACAATACGCAAATAAACTAACAAAAAAAAGATAATCGGGCTTAAATGAGTTCATAACATGCTTAAATCTAATTTCTTACTTAAAATTGTCCATAAATCCTTGGATTTTCTTTCTTCCTTCTTCCGTAAACCAATTATGTGTAGTCCATTGGTAATCCCTTAAATTGCATGAAGCACAATACAAAGGCTCAACAAACTTATTCCTCTGTGCACTCGCGAATAATTCAATAACACGTAATAAACTGTATACGTTTGGTTGCCTCTTAAAATTTCTAGCAACCTTTATACCAATTTAGTCCCTTATATAAATAAACTTTCAATGTCATATAACGTTACTTAAACATTGACTTAATATACAACGAACACTTCGTTCACTTAACAGGTGGTCTCATAAATACTTTTAACTGAATGTCGGTACAAGAACACGCGCTGCACTTAACACTTTAACATAACAGCTGTTAACTTTTTATAAATCTGCTTACGCACTTTTTATTTTCTTGAAAATAAACAAACTAATTTTATCTTCAACTTCAATTTTATTATCGTTTTATTTATGAATGTCTTTTACGATTCATCCCCGGTTCGGGTTACGCAGTTGTTTAAACAATTACTGCCTCATTAAAATTCACAAATATACTGCAACATCATCACATTCTATCACACTACCTCCGCACGCGCGTTTCTCACCAACAGCCAAAAACGAAAAGCTTAACTTCAACTCACTACTCAATATCTGACTTTCCTATTTATAACTTCAGTCATCCATCTTTAAACATGTCTTCCTTCCGCGTTATATTCTCCAATAATATTCATTCAAAATTTCTTAGGGCCGATAGCTGCTGCCCTCTATACAAGCACGCGTGTAATTACAATACATCGCCATATTTGTTCTTACTTACAAACTTTACGATTACTTCATGAAGAAATCATTTTTCGTCACCACATTCATTCAGTAGCCACTCTGGACCATTACACAACTTTTAACAGTTATCTCCAACCTGCGCTCGATCTGCTTCCGCAACATTTGCAGAAATAAGTACAGTCTAATGTCTCGAATCCCATATACATACACGTATTCTCAAAACAATTGCACAACATTACGAAAACTTTCTGAAATTAACACTTAAACATACCCAATCTTTCTCTACATATTTTCTAAAACATTCTACACTTATTCTTCACATTTTCTGACCAAGATTACTCATCTTATCTTCAGACATTCCATTTCTAACAGCAGCAAAACAGTAGCGATACAGTGGAAAGCATTATCGTCCCATCAACAAATTTCTCTTCACATTTACATTCATCAAAATCTAATTATTCCAACACTAAAGTCTCTATAATATTCAAATACACGTATCTACATACTGAATTATATTTCTCCTACATTTCCAGTGGCGTATCATACACCCACATACATTATGCATATACACAAAAAAATTTTTTTTCGTTCAAACTCAATACACTCGCACTCAAAACACGTAATACACGTCATTATAACATCCTATATACAGGGTGCGTCAACGCAACCTGACATGTTTGAAGAGGTGTTGTCGGTAATCATGTAATTGGACCATATTTTTTTGATCAACGAGTAACAGGGGAAGTATACTTAGACTTTCTGCAAAACCATCTACCTAATTTGTTGCGTCAAGTGCCACAGGATACGCAACAAGAAATGTGGTTTCTTCATGATGGGGCCCCAGTACATCATACAGGTCCGATAATAACTTTTTTTTAAATGCTAGATATCCAGAATGTTGGATTGGGAGGGGAGGGCCTGTTGTTTGGCCTGCTAGATCCCCAGATCTTACAAAAATGGACTTTAGCATATGGGGGTACGTCAAAGAGCAGGTTTATAAAATACCTCCTACAACAAAGGAAGACCTGAAGATTAGGATTAGAAACTGTTTTCAGAACATTAGTGTTGAAATGTGTAGAAATTTAAGCAGCGAATTTTAGAGACGTATTGCATTGTGTATTCAAGAAAGAGGCGGACATTTCGAACAACTTATTAGGTAGTACGTATTTGACGTGTTTCTAGTACTTTTATCTGTATAATTAGTTACAGGTTTAGTTACATTAGAGGTGTTAAGTTTATGATTAGGATTAGGACATAATTTGTTGAATCAAAAAAATATTGTCTTTACTTTAAGTTCGTTTAATAAAATAATTATTTATATGGGGTTCAATAAATTGTAATATTACGATCTGAAGTGCTCGATTTTTTGTTTCGCGCCCGCCGTCACGGCCAACTAACAACAAAACTTGAAAGCCGTATAGCCTTTTACAATAAAAAATGTTAAATTGTCATTATTTCAAAACTACAATTTTTGAATATACACTCTTATACAAAGGCACCCTTATTTTTAATGCTAAATAAGATAACATTAAAAAAATAGGGGGTTTCCATTAAAAAAAAATGACTATATGTTTTTTTTAATCTACTTTTTATTGCCCATTTTTGATCACCCTGTATGGATGTATTACAAAAATATCAATACAGTCCATTAGAGTAGGTCCCCATTTCCAAGGAAACCAACCATAACTAATTGATAAACGCTTCGTTTAGAAAAGATTTCCACCTATGTTTTGGCTTGCAAACGTCATTTTTGACCAAAAATTTGAAATTTGTCAAAAACGGTTAGACTTAGGTATAGGACATTATACATAAAATGTGTCTAAAATTGTATGTAGAATCTAACTGTGTAATAATATATAGGGTTTTCTATTTAAAAAAAAAATTTAAAATTACTTCTAAGCTTTTATGATCTACCCTGTATAATTAAAATATTTTTGGAGTATGCATCAGAACATATCTTACAACTTTTGTGTTTAATTTTTTTTTGTATCTCTTTAAATAAAGGAGATATGGGACTTTGTCACACTAATGCGCCACCCTGTATATAGCTTGGAAAATATATTATAGTTTGCCTTGGTGCCACTTGTAAAGCATTTCCCGATGCACAAACCGGGTGTTTCAGGGCATTGAGCGCAGTAATAAGGAGAATCTTTTCTAATTTTATTCTTCCAGCATACTTTGCACTTCTTCCGCATTATTCTTCCTCCCTTGGTACCACGAGTTTCAATTTTCTGGGGAGTATGATTATGAACGACTTTTGTGGTATGCTTGGATTTTGATGGTTTGACAGCAGCTTCTTCGGGAAGCATTTCTTCTATTATTGCCATACGAAAGTCGTAGAATTATAAACGCTTGTGAGATTTTTTGTTATATAGAAGGAACGAATTACACAGCAACAATTGTATGAGGTGAATACCAAGTTTCTTATACCAGCGAAGCGTTTTGCGAATAGAAGGATAGTATGACATCATCTGGTCCATGCGGTCAATACCACTCATACATTTGTTATACTTTGCGATAGGAAGAGGTTTGGTGCAAATTTGCTCCCTTTTGCTTAATATTTCAACAAAGTTGTTAGGAAACTGTGAAGATATGTAAAGTACCTCTCTTTTATCTTTCCAGTTTCCGATCATGATATTGTCTCGGTAAAAAGCCTTGGTTTCGCCTTTGCGTAATTTTTTGGTGACAATATTTGCAGGATTTTCCTTCCTCGTTTGACGTAGTATCCCAGTACAATATGTTTTTGCTTCTAGCAACCTGTTGGCTAAATTGAAGCTATTATAGAAATGGTCGATAAATAGACAATGACCAGCATTGAGATAGTTACGCATTAGGTACATTACTACTTTTTCTGCATGCCCTTTTCCTCCTGTTTCATCCGCTTCACCAATATAGACTAATAAGTTCAAAACAAGGCCGTCTGATTCTGTCAGCATGTACAACTTAATACCGTATTTATGCCTTTTGTTTTGGATATACTGCCGAAACATCAGCCTTCCCCTCCAAAGAAGCATTGACTCATATAAAGATAAGTTCTTGTTTGGGTAATAAATTGAAAACATTTTCTTCTGAAAGTACTCGAGTAGTACAGGACGAATCTTGTACAATCGATCTGCAGGCCTTTCCCCTTCAGCAGGGTTTTCGGCAAAGTGGAGACACCGCATGATCAGAAAAAAGTGATCGCGTCTCACAAATTTTGCAAAACAGGGTATTCCGAAGAGTCTATGTGTTTTCCAATAGTCTTTTAGGACATTACACTCAATTGTGCCCGTATGAAAAATAAGACCAAGAAACCTCAATAATTCGTCTTTAATTATATTTTTCCAACGTGTAATTCGAGAGTGCTCAGACGAAGCATTTGAAAGAAAGACAGTTTCAGCGTATTTGTCTCAGTCACTATCAGTTTGAGCAAATTTTCATCCACCAACAATCGGAAGTATTCGTATGGACTAGCGTTCGGACTAATATTTACAAGCATACCCGGCATTTTATAGAACTGTATGCGTCTTCCAATTTTGTAAAGGTTTCGCTCCAAATACTGTCAGGTTGCGATGACGCACCCTGTAAGTAGGATGTTATAATGACGTGTATTACGTGTTTTGAGTACGGGTGTATTGAGTTTGAACGAAAAAAAAAATTTTTTTTGTGTGTATGCATAATGTATGTGGGTGTATGATACGCCACTGGAAATGTAGGAGAAATATAATTCAGTATGTAGATACGTGTATTTGAATATTAGAGAGACTTTAGTGTTGGAATAATTAGATTTTGATGAATGTAAATGTGAAGAGAAATTTGTCGATGGGACGATAATGTTTCCTACTGTATTGCTACTGTTGGCTACTTGGTAAAGAATGGAATGTTGGCGGAAAAGGAGTTATTTTGGTCAGAAGATGTGAAGTATAAGTGTAGAATGTTTTAGAAAATATGTAGAGAAAGATTGGGTATGTTTAAGTGTTAATTATCGAAAGTTTTCGTAATGTTGTGCAATTGTTTTGAGAATACGTGTATGTATATGGGATTCGAGACATTAGACGGTACTTATTTTTGCAAATGTTGCGGAAGGAGATTGAGCGCAGGTTGGAGATAAAGGTTGAAAGTTGCGTAATGGTCCAGAGTGGCTACTGAATGAATGTGATAACGAGAAATAGTTTCTTCATGAAGTAATTGTAAAATTTGTAAGTAAAAACAAATATGGCGATGTATTGTAATTACACGCGTGCTTGTGTAGAGGGCAGTAGCTATTGGAACTATAAAATTTTGAATGAATACTATTGGAGAATATAGCGCGGAAGGAAGACATGTTTAAAGATGGATGACTGAAGTTATAAATAGGAAAGTCAGGGATTGACGTGAGGTTGTTGGTTGTTGGTTTTGGTGAGAGACGCGCGCGAGGTATAGTGTGGTTTAGAATGGGTTAAGTCGGAGTTATATTTGTGAATAATATTGAAGCAGTCATTGTTTAAACAACTGCGTTACCCGAAAGGGGATGAATCGTATAAGATATTCATAAATAGAACAATTAATTAAAATTGAAGTTGAAGATAAAATTAGTTTGTTTATTTTCAAGAAA
Source organism: Vesta saturnalis (assembly GCA_036346205.1). Taxonomy (NCBI): domain Eukaryota; kingdom Metazoa; phylum Arthropoda; class Insecta; order Coleoptera; family Lampyridae; genus Vesta; species Vesta saturnalis. The sequence goes on along the minus strand of JARFJB010001913.1, from coordinate 1,179,315 downwards.
GTAAAAGTGCGTAAGCAGATTTATAAAAAGTTAACAGTTGTTATGTGTTTTGTAACCGATATTGAGTTAAAATTATTTATGAGACCACCATTAAGTAAACGAAATTTCCGTAATAAATTAAGCCAATGTTAAGTTGATTTTATGTGACATTAAAAGCTTATTTGTGTAAGGAAGGACTAAACTTTCCTAAAGGTTGCTAGAAATTTTAAGAGGCAACCAAACTTGTACAGGTCATTACGTGTTATTGGACTATTTGTGAGTACAGAAAGGAATAAGTGTTTGTGGAATTGTGAAGCATTTGTTATGTGCAGTCAGGCAATTTAAGGATTACAAATAGACTACAAATAATTGATTGACGGAAGAAAGAAGAAAGAAAAGCGTAGGATAAATGGACAATTTTAAGTAAGGAATATATCTAAGTATTTTGAAAATTTAGTAAAGCACGATTATCTCTTTGGTTTAGTTCATTTGTGTAATGTGAGTAAATATTAATTAGCTTAGAAGCGAAAAGATAATCGTTCTCGAATTATGTTGTTTTGGGTTGTTTAGTATTAAGAATTTTGCAGAAATTGGTAGTGACGTGTGGTTTTGATTTTCAACCACGCTGTAGTGGTATATGTAAATATATTTGTGTTTGTTTCTTTGTCATTTGTTTATTATTTTATTCAGGACAATATATATATATTTATCGTTAAATTTTTATTCTGTTGTTTATTCAGCCAGGTATGATACAAATTTGTAACATTTACTTAATTGGTGATCTTGTTTTGACAATTTTAAAAGTAAGCTTTGCATATTTTAATTTTCAGACTTATGAGCGACCTGAAAGGTTTTATTAGCCAGGTTGATTGCAAAATTTTTCATGGTAGATTATTTAATGCAGTACACAATTAACGGATCAGCTGTTGTTTTAAAAATTTCATTAAGTGTAACTAAGAGAGAGGAATTTTGAGAACGTACATGTTTACGAATGTCAATACGATTCAGAAGTGTTATAAGAATTAAAGTAAATTTAAAAGATATCGTTCATGTTAAGAATTTTAAAAAGTAATTACCGATCTTTGGATGAGGAAATATTTTATTCAGTAATAAGTAGAAAATATAACTGTTGGTTACGTGAATGAATTTGAGTGATCAATTTTATTTTGGAAGTTTTGGTATACGAGGTGTATTCAAAAAGTTTTTAATAACCTGGGTAGTACTAAATTTATTTGAGTTTGAGTTGAATTGTTTGGGACGAGTGTTTGTTTTAGAACCCTCGTGTAAGAGTTTACTGAGTAAGCACAATCCTACTTTCCACAATCAAGTAGGGTTAATTAACATCCAGCTTAAGACAATTATTTTAGCAAAGTTTCGATTGTGGTGGCGCCTAGAGACATATTTTCCCGGACTGAGCTCTTTGAATGTAGGTGTAAGGTGTTTGAGCATATTAATCATTCATTTTACTTATTATTTCGACCACGCCCATCTCCCTGTTAGCTGGCTTGGCAACCCGCTTACATTAGTAAGCATGCACGACGCCTAGTGCGGTTTGGACGTGTAACAATACCGCCAATATTGTTTTGGGTAGAATCCTCTGCATCAACAGTTAAGTTACTGCTGTCAAATCAAGTTGTGTCTATAATTGAAATTAAATAATAGGGTTACTTTTGCAACAAAGCTACCATAGAAACACCTACTTTCATCTTCAGATGATCACGATTCGTCCTCAGAAGGAACATACGCCATCATCAATATCATCATTGGAAACATCGTAGTCTTCTAAAATGCGAATAAGTTCATTCTCTGTCAGTTTTTGAGGGTTTCGTATTTGTACTTTTCGCTTTCGAACGCCAGAAGGGCCAGCAGTATTAATTTTTGTAGTATTTCGTGCCAGAAACCTTAAATCGACGGGCGACGCCGAAGATAAACGCAACATACCTTTGCCACAAGCGCTGAAACCAATACGATTCATTACGACAAGTGATAAGTTGGTACTGGTAGGAAAGCAAATACCTTAAGTGTAAGGTATTTGTAGGAAAGGCGCGAGAATACTTCAGACGCACGCCCGGCTGGCAGAAGAGTAGGGACGCACGGGTGTGCCATGCGCACTCAACGTATTAAATAACATAGATTCTACTCTTTTCTTTTGTCACATCTTCAGTTCTTGGTTCCACAGCGTTCTTGTCGATATTATAAGTCTTTCTATCTTCGTGTAGTGTTACACGTCCAAACCGCACTAGGCGTCGTGTATGCTTACTAATGTAAGCGGGTTGCCAAGCCAGCTAACAGGGAGATGGGCGTGGTCGAAATAATAAGTAAAATGAATGATTAATATGCTCAAACACCTTACACCTACATTCAAACAGCTCAGTCCGGGAAAATATGTCTCTAGGCGCCACCACAATGGAAACTTTGCTAATATAATTGTCTTAAGCTGGATGTTAATTAACCCTACTTGATTGTGGAAAGTAGGATTGTGCTTACTCAGTAAACTCTTACACGAGGGTTCTAAAACAAACACTCGTCCCAAACAATTCAACTCAACTCCAATATATTTAGTACTACCCAGGTTATTAAAAACTTTTTGAATACACCTCGTATACCAAAACTTCCAAAATAAAATTTATCACTCAAATTCATTCACGTAACCAACAGTTATATTTTCTACTTATTAATGAATAAACTATTCTTTATTCAATGATCGGTAATTACTTTTTAAAATTCCTAACATGAACGATATCTTTTAAATTTACTTTAATTCTTGTAGCACTTCTGAATCGTATTGACATTCGTAAATATGTACGTTCTCAAAATTCTTCTCTCTTAGTTATACTTAATGAAATTTCTAAAACAACAGCTGATCCGTTAATTGTGTACTGCATTAAATAATCTACCATGAAAAATTTTGCAATCAACCTGGCTAATAAAAAAAAAACCTTTCAGGTTGCTCATAAATCTGAAAATTAAAATATGCAAAGCTTACTTTTAAAATTGTCAAAACAAGATCACCAATTAAGTAAATGTTACAACTGTGTTCCATACCTGGCTAGATAAACAACAGAATAACAATCAACGGTAAATACATATATTGTCCAAAATAAAACAAAAACACAAATATCTACATAAATTACATCAGCGTGGTTGAAGTTAAACCACCAAATACCACTTTGCATTCTTACTACTAAAACAAACCATATAATAAGACTCAAGAACGATTATCTCTTCCTTTCAAAACTACTTAATAATTTAAACAACAATACGCAAATAAACTAAACAAAAAAATAATCGGGCTTAAATGAGTTCTTAAAATTCTTAAATCTAATTTCTTACTTAAAATTGTCCATTAATCCTTGGATTTTCTTCTTTATTCTCGTAAATCAAATATTTGTAGTCCATTTGTACTCCTTAAAATTGCCTGAAGCACATTACAAAGGCTCAACAAAACTTATTCCTCCGTGCACTCGCGAATAGTTCACTATGCGAGGTTATTACTCCCACAAACATGTAATAACGGTAAACCTTTGGTTGTCTCTTAAAAGAAAATTCTAGCAACCTTTACACCAATTTAGTCCCTTATACAAATAAACTTTCAATGTCATATAACGTTACTTAAACATTGGCTTAATATACAACGAACACTTCGTTCACTTAAAAAGGTGGTCCCATAAATAATTTTAACTGAATCTCGTTACCAGAACACGCGCTAAACTTGACGCTACTAACGTTACAACTGTTATCTTTATTCAAATCTGCTTACGCACTTATTATTTTCTTGAAGAAAAACACAAACTAATTTTATCTTCAATCTCAATTTTATTATCGTTTTATTTATGAATGTCTTTTACGATTCATCCCCGGTTCGGGTTACGCAGTTGTTTAAACAATTACTGCCTCATTAAAATTCACAAATATAACTCCAACACCATCCCATTCTATCACACACCCTTCGCGCGCGTCTTCCGCCAACCTTCACCACAAGCAACAGCCAAAACCGAAAAGCTTAACTCACTAACTAACTAACTAACGTCAATCTCTGACTTTCCTATTTATAACTTCAGTCATCCATCTTTAAACATGTCTTCCTTCCGCGTTATATTCTCCAATAGTATTCATTCAAAATTTTATAGTTCCAATAGCTACTGCCATCTATACAACCACGCTCATAACTACAATACATCGCCATATTTGTTTTTACTTACAAATTTTACAATTACTTTATGAAGAAATCATTTCTCGTTATCACATTCATTCAGTAGCCACTCTGGACCATTACGCAACTTTCAACATTTATCTCCAACCTGCGCTCGATCTCCTTCCGCAACATTTGCAAAAATAAGTACCGTCTAAGGTCTCAAATCCCATATACATACACGTATTCTTAAAACAAATTGCACATTACGAAAACTTTCTGAAATTAACACTTAAACATACCCAATTTTTCTCTACATATTTTCTAAAACATTCTACACTTATACTTCACATCTTCTGACCAAAATTACTCCTTTTCCACCAACATTCCATTCTTTACCAAGTAGCCAACAGTAGCAATACAGTAGGAAACATTATCGTCCCATCGACAAATTTCTCTTCACATTTACATTCATCAAAATCTAATTATTCCAACACTAAAGTCTGTCTAATATTCAAATACACGTATCTACATACTGAATTATATTTCTCCTACATTTCCAGTGGCGTATCATACACCCACATACATTATGCATACACACAAAAATTTTTTTTTTCGTTCAAACTCAATATACCCGCACTCAAAACACGTAATACACGTCATTATAACATCCTACATACAGAGTGCTTCAACGCAACCTGACAGTAGCTCACACTAATTTTTTTACTCAAATCACCAATTTATGTGATGTGTAACAATTATAAAAAAATGTCATAGTGTGCGATACTTTTTGTGATTCAGTATCAAACGGTATCAAATACAGAAAACTTGCTTTAACAAATCTATTGTAATTTTTTACTACAAGTATTTCATTTTTTATGCTTTATTTATCAATGAGTTTTAAATTTGTTTGTATTTTCATTACATATTATTGCAAATATTAGTTGTATGTTTAGAAAACTAACTACTTCCTCCTTTTTTCTTGTTTCGTGTTTCTTTTTATTTTGATGAAATTGATTTTTTTTTCTCAACACTATGTATTCAAATAATTAGTTCTTTTTTGTGATTTATGCATTATTATATGTTATTATAAATCATGCTTGCATAATCAGATAATTTTGTTTTTTTCCTTTTATTTTACACGTTGTCCTGTAATTGGAATATTTACGGTCTGTTGGACAATAATAATATATTAAAAATTATTATTAATTTTATTAAATACATAAATAAAAAGTTTACCTCGAGTAGGATTTATTTAGAGTTTACATCAGTTTTACAATGTTTACATAGATAGCGGCTTGAACCTTAATGGCGCAGTTGGTTAGCGCGGTATTCTAGCAAAGTACAAGTCGTAGGTTCAAATCCTACTCGAGGTAAACTTTTTATTTATGCATTTAATAAAATTAATAATAATTTTTAATTACATATTTACCTTTGAACTTATTCGTTCATAACAAAAACTTATAATAATTTAATATTAGTCAAGATGCTTTGGTATGTGTGAATCCTTGCGATATTGCAGGCTCACATTCCATTAATATAAGTAATTTGATAGCAATCTCATTATATTTAGAATTTACATCAGTTCTACACACATAAAGACAAAGTTTGCATTGACAGGAGCTTGAATCTTGATGGCGCAGTTGGTTAGCGCGGTACTCTAGCAAAGTACAAGTCGTAGGTTCAAATCCTACTCGAGGTAAACTTTTTATTTGTGCATTTAATAAAATTAATAATAATTTTTAATTGCGTATTTACCTTTGAACTTATTCGTTCATAACAAAAACTTATAATAATAATAATATATTATTTACCGAGTGTATAATGTAGGCCATAATAAACGAGGATGATTATAACACGAGCCACTTGCGGCGAGTGATATAATCATCAGAGTTTATTATGGCCCATTATACGCGAATCAAATACTATACTTTATCTACAACCATCCATGTATACAGTGTTCGTCAAAAAGCTGATTTCATATAGAAAACTTTTTTTTGGAAAAATGTTATTTTTAATAGTGCTCAAAGAAAAAATATTTTGACGTTAATGAGGTTTGAGCTTTATTTTTAGAGCGTGTAAAAATTAGAAAAGACCACGAATTTTAGTTCTATCAAATCAAAAATGTCACAACTGGAAAATTAGAGAGATTTAAAAGATTATCAAAAAATGTTAGTATAAGGTTTGTTTTAATAAAAATCATAAACCGGTCAGTGCCAATTAAATTTGTGAAAAATAGTCAAAAACAGTTTGAAAATTAGCATTAAAAAAATAAGATTGACGTTGACTAGTTTCTAATTTTTGTTGGAATAGACCTTTTATTATATTTTTTTTTATTATTTATTAAATTAATTGTAAGATTAGGGCAGTTATTAAAATTCATTGCAATAGGTGTAGTACCATACTAAGTCGGTGGTGTCATTAGTAATGGAAGAATTATCATGGGAAGATTTTCCGGCATTACCAGTAGTAGACGTGGACATATATGTGATGGGGTAGATTGAGGTTATTAATTCTGTAATATAAGTGTTTTGTAACTGTGGTTTCCTACCAGTGGAGTTGATCGGCCTATTTCTACGGTTTATGCTTTTTGAGTGTGACGTTTCGGAAGCGAACTCTGCTTCCGTCATCAGGCTTAGTCCTGAGAAGGACTGTTTTCGCACTCGAGTCGAATTCATATGTTATATATATATATATATATATATATATATATATATATATATATATTGTAATGACTAAATTGTTTAATAATTATTGAAGGATATTAGTTTGGGGAAATAATAATTAGATAATTGAATAAATAAATTTAAATGTTGACTTGTTGATTAAATTGTTAATGGATTTTTAACTATGCACCGGACTAGCTCAATCTCAAATGGGGATAGGGATCAAAGGTATTTAGTTTGGAAAATTAACTTTATATTTAGATGTGAATGTGTGTATAAGATATACACTTTATGAAATTATTACACATGTATAAAATTTACTCTGAATAGAATTTACCTCCAACGCATGCGTTGTAATGTAATTGAATGAATTTAATAATGTCAAAATTGTCAAATAATTTAGAAATTTACTGTTTAAGTTCAACAAAGAAAATAATTTAAAAATTTTGATTACTTTACAAGTGTTTATACAAGTAATTGTTTGAAATTATATACCAATACATATATCTAATGAATAATGAATTGCAGGAAATTTTATCAAATAAATGTCCACAATAAAATAGGGTTATATACAAAAAAGGTGACTCACATATACAGTCCTCAATGCAGGTGGATGTCTTCGAATAGCTCCAAATTGATGCAGGTACTTTCCACTCGATTCTAGTTGTTACCATGTATCCATATGCAGCTAACTGGTACTTGGATTGTCGATGATAGCAACTTCCAAAGGCAAATGATGTTTTCTTTCCAAATCGGCCACTCAAGTCACTTATTTTAATTTGGTAATTTTTATTTAAATAGATTAAAAACTTAATGATTGTTATCGGTTTAAAAAGAAATGTTTAAATGTTATCCAAACTTTTGTTATAATCACTTTTATTTTAGATACCGGATCAAATTTATTTTATTTAGAAGGAATTGTACGTAGAAATAAAACACCAGTAACCAAATAAATGTGCTTTTAATTTGGTAGAACGGAAATTAAATTAAATACGATAACACGAAAAATTCTTAAGAAAAACGTAACACAAATCAACTCGTACAATTATTTTCCGAAAATTAGCAGGTATCGGAGACCTAACTATTTTATTTAACCGCCGGTATAAAAACAATTGCTCTCGAATTATTTTCTTCGTAAAATGTAACTTTCTTTACGATGATTTAATTAGGTTATGAACACTTACTTTTTTTTTAAATGCACAACACTGCTTTAACCTTATTTTAAATTTTAACAAAACTAGAGAGAGAGCTTAGCATTTCCAGGGCAATTCCTTTTATACCTTTTTGAATGTTACTAAAAATTCAATTTTTTTTCAGCCATATTACCTAAGTAACTAAGGCTCTTATTGGTCGAAACATTTACAAATTTGGACTAAAATGGAAATTTGGCCATAACTTTCTTATACATTATCGAATCTAAAAACTAACAACAAAAATGAAAACTACACAAAATTTCAAACAAAAAGACACCTAACAAGCTATGGTTCCTAAAATTAATATACGAAATCACTTAATCTAAACTGAATATGCTTATAACTATTTAAACTTACAAGCTACACTTAAACTAATTACATAAACGGAATTCTGAGGCAATTTTACATAAGAAAACATACTTTTAGTGTTAGAAATATTGAATTTAAAGGAATTTTGAGTTTATGTAAAAATATTCTAGATTTACCTAAAATTTCACACAATTTTGCGGTAAAAAGCAAAGTATCCTTATAAAAACTGTAAGATACTATGAAAGAACGCCTATTAATTGCTTTAAGAGCAAAATTAAAGCCTAATAATATGAAAAAACTATAAAATTATGGAAAAAACTTAAAAATTATAACCTAACCAAACTTAAATCTACAATTGGAAATAACACATATTTAAAAATGTTTTCATCACACAAAATGTTATGTTCGAGGTTTGTAATGCTTGTCTTTATTATTTTCACTAATCATTTCTAATGCATAAAGTCATATATTGTTGCATTAAAAAAATCTCTTCGTCTAACACACTTATTGAAATTTTTATTATAAAACTGTATATCACTATGAATGTCTTTATGGTAAATTGTTTTAAGCATTGTTCTTGCTGTTAAACTTAAATCACAATGTTCGTCACTGAATTGCTTCCAGAAATATTTGCGAAAAATGTCTAATATGTCTATATGATAACCCTTTTATTAAATTTCTACATTTCCTGCTTTCGAAAACTATTTATACAATATCCTTAACATAATCCTAACTATAATTTATGTTTAAACACCTGTAAAGTGTTCACTTGCCAAAATACCTAAAGATTGACTTTTATTGAAAAAATGAAATGCTAATTGACTTTACGAAAATAGGGTATTTAACATTCTTGACATCTTTGTTGGTAGACAATGTTATGATGAAACCAAACTATGTAAATAATATTCAGACTAAATTATACAAAACACATCTATTTTAAATCGTGAACCAGATTTCTATAAATTATGTCGCATATGTATCGAGCTTGAAATCACCCTTTTATTACTAAATTGTCATTTAAACTGTACGATCCTTCTTTACTCTTTCTGAACATCTCAATATATATATATATATATATATATATATATATATATATATATATAATTTTAAAAAGTAATAGAAGTATCGGACAGCTTACATGACATTTGGGTCATAAAAGGGGTAATTTCTGGCTCGATACAAGTGCGAGACACAATTTACATAAATCTGGTTCACGATGGGTTTAAAATAAATTTATTCGGTATAAATTGATCTGAATATCATTTGCTAAGTTTGGTTTCATCATAAAAAGCAATTTGCTGCTACCAAAATTGTCAAGAATGTTAAATATAACCATTTTCGTAGAGTCATTCTAGTATTGCAATTTTTACAATAAAATTCAATTTTTCAAAGGTAATTTGGCAAGTAGACATTTCACAGGTGTTTAAACATGGACTATGTAGTTAGGATTATGTTAGGGATAAGGTATGTTTAGTTTTTAAAGGCAGGAAATACAAAAATTTACTAAAAGGGTTATAATATGGACAGTATAGACAATTTTCGCACACATTTTTGTTAGTGAATTAGTGACAAAAATTATAATACATGATTCATAAGAAGAAAGACATTTAGAACATTATGGTATACAAACATTTATAGTGCCGTATAATTTATAGTGTAAAAATCCCAAAAGAGTGTTAGACGATGAGACTTTTTCAATGCAAGACTAAATAACATTATGCATTGCAAATAAGTAGTGAGAACAATAAAGACAAGTTGTACAAACCTTAAACATAACATTTTAAGTGCTAAAAACATTTTTTAATATGAATTTATTTCATATTTAAAATTTAAATATGGTTACGTTGTAAATTTTAGGTTTTTCACATGATTTTATATTTTTTCCACATTGTTAGATTTAGTTTTTGCTCTTAAAGCAAATAATAGTTGTTCTTTCACAATATAAATAAGTTTTTATAAGGATACAGCGTTTTTATCCGCAAAATTTATGCTAAATATAAGGTGAATTCTAGACAAATTTACAAAAGCTTAAAATTTTCATTAAATTAAATGTTACGAACATAAAAGATATGTTTTCTTATGTAAATTGTCCTCAGAATTCCAATTTTGCAAGTAATTTTAGTGTAGCTTGTAAGTGTGTATAGTTAATAGCTTATTTTGATTAGATTAAGTTGTTTCGTTTATTAGTGGTAGGATTTATTGCTTATTAGGTGTCCTTTTATTCGAAATTTCACATAGTTTTCATTTCCGTTTTTAAATTTCATTTCCGACCATGTATAAGAAAGTTACGGCCAAAATTCCATTTATGTACAATTCTTAATTTTGATTATCCAATCACGTTCATTGTAAATTTTGCAATATGGCTGTAAAAAAGTTGAAATTTCTGTAGCAACCAGAAACCTATAAAAGCAAGAGCTCAGGAATCATTCTCTCTCTAGAATTTGTTCAAAAAAGTGAAAAGGTTAAAACAGTGTTGCTAAATTTGAGTTTACATAACCTAATTTATTTTCGTCGAGAAAGTTTACGTTACGAATAATTTCGAGAGCACTTGTTTTTATATCTTCGGTTAAAATTAAATAGTTCGGTCACCGATACCTGTCGCCGTTAATAACATAATTCTGTACAATTAATTGATGTCACGATTTTGTGTAAATTTGTTTTCGTGTTCTCCGATTTAAAATAATCCTTTATATACCAAATTAAATTCCATTTTTATTTGGTGAAAGTTTGTTTTATTTATCCGGACAATTCCTCTTAAATAAATATTATTTTATTTTCGGTAACTAAAATAAAAGTGTGTTAGCAAAAATCTTGGATACTTAATAATACATTTTAAACGATATCAGTCATAAAGATTTAAAACCATTTTAAATAAAAAGTTACCATAGTAAATAAGTGTTTGGGAGGTTGCCGTTTTTGGAAAGAAAACATCTTGAAGCTTGGAAGGTGGTGTCTTCGAGAACCGAGATAGCAGTTGGATATTACTAACAACAGTAGCCGAGGGAACATTGCCTGCCTCCAGCTGAAGTTTGAAGACATCATTCAATCGACAGGAAGGACTGTATATGTGAGTTTTAAATTTTATAACCCTGTTATTGGTATTTCCCTGCAATTTATATTTGTTATATGTTATTAATTAAGAATTTCAAATATTTACTTGTGTAAACACCTGTGAAGCAAATTATTTCCTTTTCTTTTTCTAAATTTCATTTTGATGCAAACATTTAAGTTTCTTAATTATTTGACATTTTTGACAGCTTTAATTATTTTTCATTTAAAGTCATTAACGCATGCGTTAGAAAGCAAATTCTATAAAGAGCAAATTTTATACGTTAAATTAAATTACATATAGGATATTTCTTACATTTTAAAAATTTTTATCTTCAACTAAATCCTTGAACCCTTTCCCCAATTGAGATCCCTGAGCTAGAACGGTGCAATAATAACATTAAGAGTTAAATTAATTACTTCAATCTTTAGTAAATACAACAATTTAAATTTTACCTCAAATTAAATATAACCAAATATAAAAATAAATATAAATTATAATATTTTCCCCACGCTTGCATAAGTCGCCCATATTGAAATTAATTAATAAAATCAAATTCAAAGCCAATCATTTCATATATATATATATATATATATATATATATATATATATATATATATATATATAATTTTCTTCCCAAGCACTTGCCGACTCTCAGATTCGAACTTGGTACCTTTCACTTACTAGTCTGACACCTTTACCACTGAGCCACTGAGTAATCCAATATGTATTTTTTAGAACTTGTATATATATATATATATATATATATATATATATATATATATATATATATATATATATATATATATATGAAATAATGCAAGCATTAGGTACCCATTAGAAAATTGTCTTAAAGACGATTAGAGGGGAAAAACATACTTATCTAAATAATAAATTTATAAGCAGTTAACATAATGACAGCAATTAGAGGTTTGATACATAAATATCCGGATTCTTGGTACATATGCATATTAGTTTTTGAAAATTGATTATACGGTGTCAACATTTATTGATTTGTAATCGGTTTTAAAAAATGTCTAAGTCTGGAAAAATCTTAAACGGTCAAACGCGAGAAATAGTGCATAATTACAATACTTTTTAACGCAAGAAGCAAGAACCGAAACCTTACGGAGCATCAAGGAAAAAACTTCAAATGCAACAAAAGTATCAGTCACAATAATAGAACGAATCATAAAGGAAGCCAAGGAATCGTTCGCAAAAAATAATGGTACAATTATACTGAGATCTCCGGAGAAGAATATGATCTTAACATAATAAGACACATCATTTATAACTTTCATAAAACAGAAGAGAAACGTGTGTGCGTTAAATCCTTACGACAGAAATTAATGGAAGATTTGGGTTGGAGTGGTTCAGAAAAATCGCTGAGAATAATCCTTAAAAAACTTAACTTTAAGTGGAGGAAAACAGTGGAACAACAGAAGAATTTTAATAGAGAAAAGCGATATTCGAGAAAAAAGAATAGTGTACCTTCAAAACATTAAACGTTACCGTACTGAAAACAGACCGATCGTCTTTTTGGATGAAATCTATATTCACAGCGGACATACCAGTTCACGAAGCTGTAATGACAACAATAACGAAGGATTATTTGCTTCTATTTCAAATGGCCAGCGAGTAATTATGGTTCACGAAGAGGGCGACATGGGTTTTATACCTAACTGTTTATTAACATTTAAATCTGGCACAAAAAGTGGAGATTACCACGACGACATGAATGGTGCCAATTATGAAAAGTGGGTCAAATAACGTCTTCTACCGAATTTGCCAAACAACTCCGTCATTGTTATTGATAACGCCCCGTACCACAGTGTTCTACTAGATCCTGCACCAACGTCGAATAGAAGGAAAAGCGAAATGTTAGAGTGGTTACATCAAAAAGGAATTCAAGTTCCTGCGAACCTATATAAACCACAACTTTACAAAATTGTACTAGAATATAAAAATCGGTATAAGACATATAAATTTGACAAATTAATGAACGATCATGGACACATTACGTTACGACTTCCGCCGTATCATCCGGAATCTAAATCCCATAGAATTAATTTGGGCAAAGATAAAAAGCGAAGTAGCGCAGAAAAACGTTACATTTAAGTTAAATGATGTCATGAAATTGGCCAACAGAGCATTTGAAACGACAACTACAGAAGATTGGAAAAGCCGATGTAATAAAGTAATTAATATAGAAGACAAATATCTTGAAAGTGAACAAATTTTGGATATAGAAACTGAGAAGTTAGTTATAAATATGGGTGAAGATAGCGACAGTGATTATCAGTTTAGTGATTTGAGTGACAGTGAAAATGGGACATTTTAGACAATATTATTTTAGTAATAGGTATCAATTATGTGTAATGTAATAACATATTGATTTTATTAATTTAATTATAGTATTACTTCCAGTATAGCTTTTAATTATAATAAATTGCATATTTACATAAAATATGGTTCTTTGAATAGCTTTTAATATACCATTAAAATATACATTATGCACCATGTGACGCCACTGAGGTAAACGAACGCGAATTTGAACAACATCATAAAGTCGTTCGCGCATAGGCGGGCTCGTCTTCTTACACGCCGGCCACTGTATATATATATATATATATATATATATATATATATATACATAACTTTTCGTGGTTGCGCAGAAGTGTATTGCGCATGTTGCGCAGTGACTTCTTGTACAGGTGTATTGCGCTTAAGTTCTTCGCGCATTATTGGAATCCATATGGGTTTCATTTCTACACTAGCTTGGCTTATTGGATTTTCTGCTAGTGCGATATATGTGGCTTCTTTGAGTTTCCGACAAGTTGTGTTCTCGTCCTTTGCCACTATCTGTATGTTATCCCATTGGATGCGGTAGTCTTTGTTCCAGACATGTTCGGCGATTCTTGATCTTTCTGTTTCGCCCTTGCGGACGGAGGTTATTAATGTTAGTATTGGGATTGATTTGGCTTAAAATTTTGTTAGCAGTGTCAATTTTATTCTTCTGTGAGTCTGCAAAGTAGCCTTCAGCCACGGAAGCTGATTTTTAGCCCCCATGGCGTTTTAGAGCTGCCATACTTGCTCCTGCATCAACATACAATGTGGTTGATGATCGTCGAAGACAGTGACCAGTATATTTTTCTGGATTTTCTATTTTTAAAAAACTTACAATTTCTCTACCCATTCTTGCAAATTTGTTTATACCGATAACTTGTTTAGTACATTTTCCATTTTAAAAATTCATAAAAAAGGAATCAGATATATTTGGCAGTTTAAACTCCATATTTTTAACGATATTGTGAAAATTGTCCGTAATAGTGAAATTCCTAGGAATCTTAGTCTTTGTAACTGGAATTAAAATTCTAGTGCAACCTTCATAAAATGTTACATGTTCTATTTTCATTGCATGTAGTTCATTTGAACGGCAAGCTCCCATCACTCCCATAATTAATGCAACCTAAAAATATAGTTCAGGGTTAGTGGATATAGAGTATAATAACGGAATGGGACAAGTGGCCGCCGCCAACTGGCCGCTGCCAACTGGCCGCTGCCGACTGGCCGCCCGGACAACTGTCCGCGGGGACAACTGGCCGCCGGGACAACTGGCCGCCGGGACAACTGGCCGTCGGCGTCGGCCGCTACAACTAAAAGTTTACATATAATAATAATAATAGTTGTATGAATAGAACGCTTTAGGCATATGATAAATGAGTTTCGGGGTAAAACTAATTGTTCTTTGTCCTTTAGCAATTAGTGAACAGCAATAAACATGCCATTAACATTCTACAATAACGGCATACCGATCGCCTAAACTACTTATTTGTGAAAATGTTCCGTTAATCGTTATAATAATATAAATTAGTATAAATTAAAAAACTTATATTATTTGGATGTGATATACATACATGCGTTAATTGTTAAATTGCATATTATGTAAATATTGTAGATTTATGCACTTTGTAAATATTTTATTAGAGTTATTACTTCACTGTCTGTTTCTTTCTTTTCAATAAATAAAACTACCCCTTTGCAAGTATTGGAAGTCAATTGGTACCGGCGCGGCTGCGGCCAGTTGTCCCGGCGGCCAGTTGTCCCGGCGGCCACTTGTCTCGCGGCCTGTCGACAGCGGCCAGTTGGCAGCGGCTAGTTGGCGGCGGCCACTTGTCCTAGACCGGTATAATAATACTCTTTTAATTACTAAAAGTGTTGAAATGAGTTACATTGTATATAGTGCATATTACATATGATTTAATATTATTCTTTATCTTTGTAGCTAGATATTTAACATTTGGCGCTTCGTTGATAAATTTATTTATTTCCTCTCCAGTAAATGTTTTGGATTTTTTTGGCTGATAACCCTCAGGTTGTCTTTTCAATGAAGCGTGTAGTTTTGCGTAAGATTCTATTTTGATATTGTGTTTAATATAAAGGGTCCTTTTCAGCATAGATTATTAGGTCTACAAAGAAGACGACTTATATACAGGGTGTGGCGCGAAGAGTTTTGATTAAAAGTAATGGCGGATACAGTTATGTTAAAAATCTGAAATTACGAAGCTGTAGGTTTTGGATGACGCTGAGTTCAAATATAATATTGTCCTGAATGTGGAACTTCCGGTATAAGCGTTTATATATGTGTTCCTGAGTGCTTTAGCATGATAGGCCTTATTTAGCCTGTTCAGGTCCACAATCATAAAAAAAAAATATCTCTCGACTTTTTGGGTAGTAAATCTAATGAAGCTGCTTCTGCTGCCGATCGAATTTTTGGAGGCGTGTTCGGTATTTCATTTTCATTATTTCTAAATTCATTTTTATTCGTATACAGGGTGTCCAGTTTAAGATGAAATGCATGTGGATATTGGAAACCGTTCGAGATACGAAGATGGTTAAATGGAGAAAAAGTTGCGTCATTATATGCCCAAGAAGTAACCATGGTTACATGTCAAAAATTCCCTTCCATTTACTAGATACAGGGTGATAACTGAAAATATGCGTTTTCTAAAATCGCTATATCTTGTTTCTTGCAAGAGATACATCCACGATTTTGCAGGATGGGGTAAAGGTAGAGGATTTCAAAATGATTTTGAAAAATCTAGGCCTACTAGATTTTGAGATAATGCACGCAACTTTCGATTTTCTTATGGACGCCATATTGATTTTGCATTTTGAATTCTTCATAAAAAATGCTTTTCAACCATATATCATATGTTTATAATCTGCCAATGAGAAAGTGTCAAATTACACAATTAAATTTATATCAAAGCAACCTTGACATATTATGTATTTTAATTAAATGAAAATTAATCTACAAATTAAACTAACTATTGAGAACAATATTATTGATTATTAACATAAATCATAATAATAAAAGTGACAAAAAACAACAAAAAATAAAATTTAATGTGATACTGAATTTTACTATTAATTAATCAAACGCTCAAATAAACCTTCATTCTCCTGCAAACACCATCTGCATCGAGTTAGCACTGCATCACAAGAGTTCCTTATCATCTCGCATTTTTGAATTCTTCATAAAAAATGCTTTTCAACCATACATCAGATGTTTATAATCTGCCAATGAGAAAGTGTCAAATTACACAATTAAATTTATATCAAACTAGGCCTTTGCCAATCAACCATCTATTCAATTATTGCAAGAGAATGGAGGTTTATTCGAGCATTTGATTAATTAATAGTAAAATTCAGTATACTATTAAATTTTATTTTTTGTTGTTTTTTGTCACTTTTATTATTATGATTTATGTTAATAATCAATAATATTGTTCTCAATAGTTAGTTTAATTTGTAGATTAATTTTCATTTAATTAAAATACATAATATGTTGCTTTGATATAAATTTAATTGTGTAATTTGACACTTTCTCATTGGCAGATTATAAACATATGATATATGGTTGAAAAGCATTTTTATGAAGAATTCAAAAATGTAAAAATCCAATATGGCGTCCATAAGAAAATCGAAAGTTGCGTGCATTATCTCAAAATCTAGTAGGCCTAGATTTTTTTCAAAATCATTTTTGAAATCCTCGCTACCTGTTACCCCCATCCTGCAAAAATCGTGGATGTATCTCTTGCAAGAAACAAGATATAGCGATTTTTAGAAAACGCATATTTTCAGTTATCACTCTGTATCTAGTAAATGGAAGGGATTTTTTGACATGTAACCATGGTTACTTCTTGGGCATATAATGACGCAACTTTTTTTCCATTTAACCATCTTCGTATCTCTAACGGTTTCCAATATCCCCATGCATTTCATCTTAAACTGGACACCCGGTATATACACAAAATACGTAACGAGAAAGTGCAATTTTCACATAAAAACTTATTTGAATAAATTTATTATTAATAAACTCGCCATCACCACGCTCACCTAGTATTTTATTTTTTCGAATAATCTTGGAAACACTAGTTTGACTAATACCTAAATCAGTACTGAGGTTTCTTGTCCTAACGTTTGGATTTTCCACTACACTGGTTAGTACCACAAATACGTTTTCTTCGTTTATAACCCTTTTTTCTCGTTCTTTTCTTTCGTATTGTACATGTCCTGTTCTTTCAAATCTTTTTTTGGGTTTTTCAAATATCCTTGGATCAGGATGCCTGCGCTCGGGAAATATTTGATAAATTCTGTAAGCAAGAAATGAATTTCTTTCACCTTCGCCTAAAGCGTAGACCATGTCAATACATTCATCTTGTGAAAATTTCATTTTTCACACTAAACTGAGGAACTAGTGAATGACGTTTAAGCCAAACGTCAGGAATTATAAATCGCAGGCCTACTGGATGCCCTTTTTACACTTATTGCCATATTATAAAATTATGATTTTAAAAACTCGAATAAGAAGTAAACCTTTGTCCGTTAGTGTTTATTGGACCATATTGTCAACAAGACATTTACGATTTGTAAATATTCAAAGCAAAAGTCATGATTATTTTATTAATTTTGCAACAAATCTTAAATATTTCGAGAACGCGTAACGTTAGGTATATTACATGCTTAATAAAAAAGTAAGAAAATTAAAAACAGAACACGATAAATGATAAAATACTGGGTGTTCCATTTAAAAAACAAAAATTACGGTCATTTTAAATTTGCAAAAATTGACCATATTTTGTAAACACCCAGTATAGTATAATCAGGAAGTATTAAGGTCAAAAGATAGAGCAAGGTCTTGTTTACCCGTCTGCCAAACCTTACAGTTCTACTGTTAATATTAAAGTCTTCAGAACAATTTTGATAAAGGTATAAATTTTCACTTTTTTAAAGAAAAAATGCCCAAACTTGGTAACGCCACAAAATAAATTTAAAAACGAAGTACCGTTTTTTAGCATTCAACAAGACAAATAATAATAAAATTAAATAAATATAGGGTTCCATTTAACAAAACAAAGCTGAGTCCAGTCCTGCAAATATGGAACACCCTATAGGGATGAAACCATTTTTATTCGATGCACATCTAAGTCTGATATAGATCGGCGCATTTTTTTTATTTTTAATAATAAAGCCAGGATCTTCCGACGGCACACTAATGACTCACCCTGTATACCGAAAAAATATAAAAGATTTCACTAGAAGAGTTAAAATTTTTTTTAAATTTCAAAATTATGTAATAATCTTTGAGGGAACAAATATTTTTACTGAAGGTTACTACTTATGGCTGGAAAGCGTAAAGAAGTGGGAGAATCTTTACAAGAGTTCTTCTGATGGTAGACCTACATTCAGATCTACGGCTCTCAAAAGATTTTGTAATATGTCGGTTTTTTAAGTTTAACAGGTCTATTCGTCGAAGACATGATAAATTAACTCCAATTAGGAAGTTTTTTGATTTATTTGTGGTCTAACAACCAAACATGTTTGTTAGTAGGAATATAACAACCAACTTTTTTTAACGGTTATCAATTTAGTCATTGAACTGTAAGCTGACAGTGGTTGGTACACTGCGGAAAAATAAAAACTTTATCCCAATTGAGTTCCAACGGAATAAGAGCAGTAGACCAGAGTAGATAATTTTAATAGATATTAAAAAATACAGGATGAAACCTGTTGGATAAGGTAGAAAATATCGTGCTGATAAAAAAAAATAAATTGGAGTCCATCCAAGTTACGGGGAATCAAATGAGGTGCAATTTTAGGGGTGGAAAAGTGTTTTTCGCAATTTTCATCGAAACTAGACCTCGTATCGGAAAAAGTGAAAAGTAAAAGTTGTTGTTTTTTCGAAAACCTACAATTTTCCGAGAAAAATCGGAAAACCCAAGGTTTTTCGTTTTAATTGTTTTCTCACACAAAATTAATTTTTTTTCACGAAATTTGATGGAAACTTACCTTTTTGTTTCCGGAACAAGCTGTAATTGTTTAGAATGAAAATAAAAATTTTATTTTGATTTTAAACCTAAAAAAAGGCCTTATCTTCAACCAAAAAATCCCAAGTTAAAAAATAACTTTTTTCAAAATAATCAGTGATCTTTGTTTTTGTTGAATCGTCTACTTTTAGATGGTGTAAAAAAATTAACTCATCTGGAAAAATTAGATTTAAAAAAATCATTTCGTTAATAATTGTTTAAAATGTCTTGCTTCGAGCAAATTCTAGCCAGGCGGCTCAGGGAACATCTAGAGTTTAACGACCTCCTTCCCAACAGCCAATTCGGCTTCCGCCCAAACTGAACGTGTCACGATCCCTTGTTGAAGCTGCTTACCGAGACCACCAGAGCATTCAACCACAAGCAATGCAATCTGGCTGTGTTCTTGGATATTAAGCAAGCATTTGACAGGGTCTGATACGCCGGTCTCCTACAAAAAATCCGAAACCTTAACATTCCCGACCCCTTCTCCAAACTCCTGCTTTCGTACCTGACCAATCGATCGGTCAGGGTGAAAGTAGGGAAAAACCTCTCAGATCCTTTCCAACCCAGCAGGCGTTCCACAAGGTTCTGCCTTAGCCCTCATCTTTGCTTCAGATATCCCTCAAGTCACCCAACCCGGAGTAGTCGTTGCGCAGTTTGCAGATGACACCACCTTCTGGTCGGTTAATCGGAACAACGAAACGGGCTCCAACCGCATATCCAAAACCCTTCGGAACTTTTCCAACTGGGCCAACAGGTGGAGAGTCTCCATTAACCCCTCCAAAACCCAAGCAATCCTTATCCGCCACCCTAGTTACGCCGAAGACAAATTCCCAAACTTATCCTCCAGAAACGTCTCCTTCATCATTAACCAAGAGAGAATCCCCCTTCAAGACCAAATCACATACCTAGGTATCCTATTCACCAGAACACTTAATTGGCTCCCCGATGCTAGGAAAACACTTAACAGAATTATAAACCGTGCAAACCTACTGGGCGCCCTCCGGGATCGAATTAGAGTTTGCCACCCCAAAACACATATTGTAACGGTATAAACGGGTGGTAGAACGGGATTACAGATAAATTGGCCCCTTTTTGCCTCGACTAGTCAGCGTGCGGATCGTGGATTGATGTTAATAATTTCGCACATCCAGAATAATAAATCGTACGTCAGTCAAAATAGGGGATGAAGTCAAAATCGGTTCGGTTAAGGGCGCCAGGATATTTGATAGACAAAAATAGGGGTTGTCGTGCCAAAATTACGAGTACATAGCGTGTCTAAACATCCAAAAAACATGCGCTTACCTATTCGTAATCAATCTCAGGTGTCCGCTACAGCAACTCGGCAAAATAACCTGAAATAGGGCTTCAAAAAGCACTGCACGCTAGTCAAATAAAAGCGTGATCAACACTTAATAGAATTACGTTACTACACCTCAGTGTAAATAATTTGACGTTAACTAATAATCAAAACAAAACAAAAAAATCAAATAAAACACTAAATATTAAGAACGTTATTACTCAAAAATAGAAACAAAAAAAGTTACGTTATCACTCAACAACAAAGAAAAAAAAACTAACTTCGTTACGTTATAACTTAAATTATCGGTAAATTTGCAAAAAAAACTGGTATGCAACACAGAAGGGTTTCCACAGAATACAAAACAAAACAAAGCTATAATAAAATAAAATAAGGATAAATATAAACATACGATAAAGTGTATGGACAAAAAAAACTACAAAGACTTATTAGGCGACAGGATGTCTGATCAGAATCTGCTTACGCCGTACTAAATCGTAAACCTAAATATAAATAAACCGTGGATAATATACCCACACTACAATAGGGTCGATTGCCCTTTACTAATAAAATCAAAAATAGAAAAAAAAGTGTGAAAGCGGAGCGTTAAAACTATAATTAATTCCAATAATTAAATTTAAAACAACAACTTACGTTAACAAAAAAAAACGATGCACAACTCCGCTTTCCAACCTTCATCAACAAATAAAATAATTCGAGACACACAAAAATCTTCAAAATTTTCAATATAAAACCCACTGTTATATTACCTTACAGGGTCTAGCTAGCACCTCCTCTGTGTTACAACGATAGATACGACCCAGGTGATCGGCGATAACGGGAATGGAAACTCCCTGGTCCGGCAAAATGATGATAAAATGTTGACTGATATTCTGTTATACACGAACAATTTCTTAATTTAATCTCGTTAAAAGGTTAAAGTGAGTGTTCAAAATTGTTTGATAACTTTTAACTTTTAAGGTTCCTTAAAATAATTTTAATTTTCCACTAACAATCCTTATTAATTTGTTTAAATAACTATAAATTTTAATATCTATATAGCGAAAGTTTCTTTATCTTTACACACGCTTCATACGATAATTAAGTGGCACTCAAGAACGATGATTTTAAGTAAATCCGCAAAGGCGATATAAACCAAGAAGTCCATGGACGCACTAAGAAAACACGAAGATGTCCTCCAGGTGATGTTACGTAAACTCGAAACCGGCACTAGGTATAACCCTATGGTGGTGAACAATTTTAATAAATCCCTTTGTCACAGGTTATCTTCAGGAATAGTTAAACTACCCTTACTACACAAAAAAAGTACGTTCGTTAGACACCACAAGGTCCCAAAATATCAACGTTCTAAACCACCCCCTTAAAGCGTAACACAAGCGGCAACGTACAACTACTCGAATGCGTGATCTGTCTTAGACTCCCTAAAAATTATTAACAAAAATTCATCTTTGAATTTTGCATCCCACTACTCATAAAAAATCTTATCTAATATAATTCAACCAATTAAAAAAACGGAAGGGGAAAATTTAGTACCCCAATACCTAAATTCGCTTTCGTCCGTAAGGACTCGGTAAATTTTCAAAAACTACACGTCAGCATAAGTATCCTGTACAGCCTCTCTATGTTTACCTTAAAGTACGAACAATAAGGCCCACATGCAATCTCTATAAATCAAAACCAAAATACCTAATAATAAACTGGACAACTACACTTAAGCGTCTGTATGGCGCTACCATGACATCATACAGATAAATCCTCACTATTTATTTAAATTACTTAATTTTCTATTATATTCTACGAAAATCAAACGAAATGAACGTTATTTACACTTAATACAACTATTTACAAATAAGCGTTAATCAAACCCCTATAAACGGGAAATAATACGGAAAAACAACCTAAATTACAAAAAAATTCACAAACAAAGAATCTAAAGCTCGCCATACACGTTAAACACAAATTTACTATAAAACTTTGACAACAAAAAAAAATATTTATATACGGAATCTAACTAAGTACATAAGACTACAAACAAAATTACGTACTACGTATACAGGGTGTTCAAAATACCCTGACAATATAAAACTTACATCCGCCCTGTTATGAATTTCCGAGCATCAATATACACAAACATTAACCCTAATCACCTTTCCTCTATAGCATCCTGTGAACGCCGGATATTTAAACGTATACACGGGCTACTCTTCAGGTACCCCAGCAACCTCACAACACAACACGCAAACATACCACCAATCACAAATAGAATCCGAACACTTCAGAAAAACTTTGCACACAAAAGGATTTGCGGCGATACCATCCCAACCAAAGAAATCACAACTTCCTACACCTACCAACCTCCCAAATTCCCACGGAAAAAACCCAAACGTAAATTTAAACATCCTCCCGCGATCTTAACCCAATTATTAGACGACATCCCAGAGGAGATAGAAGTGACCCTTGATAACATCCCATATGCACTCCGCATCCCACCGTCTACTGGATAACGACCACGCAAGGATACCGGCTAACGAATCGATCAACACCCTAACACCCCTCACCACACGCACACCAAAATCTAAATATTCACAACTGAAGTAAATCAAACCTTTAACCTTTTTTTTCTTTAACACCAAATAACAAACCCTCAACAAATTGTCTTTTTTTCTTTTTTTTTACACCAAAAATAATAAACTCGTGATTGTAAACCACACAATTACAAAAAACATCGCAACACCAACAATAATGGAATGACCAGGGCTGAAGAGAAGGAATCCTGAACAGTCTACGAATAAGAATATAAGCATACTAACCAAAAGCATGAGCATACTAATCTAAAAAAAAATAATAATAATAAAAATGTTTAAAATTTCTAAGTATTTATTATAATTTACAGTTGAAATCTTTAAAATATATAAGATTTAATGTTACATTAATAAATAAGGTATAATTGCAAATCGCAGAGGAATGTGGAGTTGTAAAAAACATGCTAAAATAATTAGTTTTTCGAGTATTAAACAGTAGGTTATAAAAGGTTTCAGTAAAAAAATGATTACTGCAATATTTTTCAATATAAAAATGGTTATTTTCGTAACTAGTGCGCTGTTTACACATTTCTTGGTGCGAGGCCGTTCTTTTTTACCCGAGGCGTAGCCGAGGGATAAAATATAAGGTCGAGCACCAAAAATGTGACATGCACGTGTTGTTATATACCATGTACCACTTTTTTGTTTATGTATTAAAAGTAACGATTACAAAAAGTTAATTTATTCAATTGAAGTGTTCTTTATAAAATAGAATATTCTGTAACAAAAAAATTTATTTATTTAGTATTTACATTTATCAATGATCCATTGGTTTCTGCCTCTTTGGTGGCTATTCTTCAGTTTCGGATTCGCTACAACTGTTGCTATGCTTCTCCAATACTGGCTATAGTAACGGTTTTTGCAGCTGCTCCGAAACTGCCTCAGAGAAGTAGCTGTGAGGTCCCGCACCCCTAAGCCCCCCTCTAGGAGACTAGACCACTAAGCCATTCAGGTATAAAACTGTTCTTAGAATAGCAATCAATTAAATATACATTTGCGAAATCTGTAAATTTACAACTATATATAAGATAGTTGATATATATTAATATATATATATATATATATATATATATATATATATATATATATATATATATATATATATTGAGATGTTTAGATAAGAGTAAGACAGGGATCGGACAGTTTTAACTAGTAATTTCTTTAAAAAAGGGTGATTTCTAGCATCATACATGCACGAGACATTTATTTGATGTAATTTGGTTCACGATGGGTAGAAAGTGGATTTGTTTTGGGTAAAACAATCTGAATAACATTTATACATTTTGGTTTAATCATAAAAAGCATTGTGCTACTTGCGAAAATGTCAGGAATGTTAAATAAACTTATTTCCGTAAATTCAATTCAGTACTTTAGTTTGTTTCAGTAAATTTCAATTTTTCGAAAGTATTTTGGCATGTGATTATTTTACAGGTGTTTAACACAAAGTGTAAAGACAGATTGATATTAGGGATATTGTATACATAGTTTAGAATGCAGGAAATTTGGTAAAATTTAGGAAAGGGTTATAGTATGAACTTGATATGATCATTTCTCACATATTTTTGGAAGCGATTGTGTGACAGACATAGTGATGCAATTTAAATATTAAGAACAGTGCATAGAACATTATCACACAAATACATTTACATGTAGATACATTTTTATAATAAAATTTCAAGAAAGTATGTTAAACGATATGATTTCTTAATGTGACATTAAATTATACAATGCAAGCGAGAGGAACAATAAATCTAATAAAGACTTATTACAAATAGTTTGGATAACATTTTGAGGTACATGAACATTTTTAAATGTAAGTTATTTGTAATTTTAAAATTAAGTTTGGTTATGTTTTAAATTTTATGTTTTTTCACAAATTTGTAGTTTTTAGAGTAGTTTTAATTAGGATTAAATTAGTTTATTAAAGTGAATAATAGGAGGTCTTCCTCACTTTTACATAGTTATATAAAGTGTACAAAGCATTTCAGCACAAAAATTTATGAAATGGGATTAAGTATTTCACTTTACTAGGTAAACATAAAATTTCTTTTAAATTTAAGATTTCGGACTTTAAAAATGTGTGTTTTCCTATGCTAAATTTTATCAGGGTTACATATATGTAAGTAATTTAAGAGTAGTTTATAAGATTAGTTAGTTATAAGCAAATTTAAATTAGAATAGGTCATTTTGCATAATAGTTAAAAGAACCATATCATGTTGGATATCTATTTATGCGTAAATTTACACAGATTTCATTTCTGTCATTAAAATTTAAATCCGTAATTGTATAAGGAAGTTATCGCTAAAAATATAATTTAGTTAAGTTTTCAAATTATTTTCGACCAATCAGAAACATGGTTACATATTTAGATTTGCTTAGAAAAAGATTGAAGATACGGTAACCAACAAAAAGGTATAAAAGGAATTGCCCTTGATCAGATCTCTCTCTATTATTTTGCCAGTTGTTTGAATAGTTTGAAAATAGTGTAGTGATTTTTGTGTTTCAAGTAAGTTTACCTAACCTAAATAATTATCGGGAAGAATTTAAATACGAACGGAGAGACGAGAATTCAGGCGCAATTGTTTTTATTCCGACAATTGTTTAAAATTATAAGTTAGGTTACCGATACCTGTGCAATTTCGTAAAGTTCATTACGAAGTATTTTCTTACTTGTTACGATTTACGTTGAACGTTTTAAAATTTTCGTTTGTTGATTTGAATATTGGTTACGTTTGCCAAAATAAAATCGTAATCATTTTTTGTCTTTCATTTGTGTTTTATTTGTTGCTGCGATTTTTTTTAAATAATTTATTTGCCACCGTAACCTAAAAAAAATAAAGTGACTTTAACTTAAACCATTTACAACCAATAAATATTATTAAAACGATACAGTTAGTAAACATTAATACGTTTAAATAAAACTTTATCAATTAAAAAAATTGTGGTTGGGGTGAAGCCGTAAAGTGGACAAATATTACCAGTTACTGAAGCAAAGTGAACATCAAACCCGAGGGCCAGTCTGCAGTTTGTGGGTGAATGGTAGCAGTCAACTTTATACATAAAGATCTTCGATTATATTGGAAAGTGCCTGCATCTATTTGGAACCACCTGTGTGAAAACATCTGTTTGGATTTTGGAACATTTATATGTGAGTCACTTTTGATTATAACCCTGTCTTTTGTGTTTTATTTGTTGTGTTGATTTCCTGCAATTATTATTTGTTATATGTGTATATGTTTAAATAATACTTGTGTAAACACCTGCAAAAGAAGCAAAATTATAAATTATTTCCAAATTTTAGATTTCTTTTATCCAATTAAATTCATAAACATAAATTCAACAGGTCATTGTTTGACAGTTCTGACATCTTCAATAATTGTATTCAGTAACTTTATTACGCATGCGTTATTGGATAAATATTATCCAGGTACTTTTCTCATATAAGGTAATTTTTATAAAGTGCAATCCAGATTTATATTTTCAAACCAAATATTATTTCCCACTAAATCCTGAACCCTATCCCCACTTTGAGATAAGAGCTAGTCCGGCGCACATAAGTATTGTCATATTGAGATAAATATAATTTATAATACAATTAATATTACATATAAACGTCACAAATTATTGGCGCCCAACTTAAGCATATTAGTAAGCGGAGGAAAAGAATCCTTCGAACGGTGCATCATATAAGCATCAAATATAATTATATAATTATTTAATACCCTCACATATACTAATATCCCATATTGAGATAAATACAAATAATAATACATTAAACATCATATAATCATCCCAATATATATATATATATATATATATATATATATATATATATATATATACAAATTTATAGATTTCGTAAATGCATATTTAATTGATCGTCATTATATGAAATTATGGATATCTTAGAAACTATATAAAGGTTTATAGTTAATTATATTTACATATTTTAATGAAATGTTTCTTATAATGTCAATAAATAAAAATTAACTAAGTTTAACAAAATGACCAACTGAAAATTGTAATTGAACAGAGTCAATTGAAACAAAATTAATTATGTTTGGCAATACTTTCTTTTACGATTAACAATTATTTTATTTATTAATGTAACATCAAAGATTTTAACTGCACATTGAAATAAATAATTAAAAATTTTAAACAATAATTACAGAAATGATTTTTTTAAAATCTAATTTTTCCAGTTTTTCGCATTTCCTGGAACATTTTTCCACAGATGTGTAAATCTTTTTACACCATCTGAAAGTAGACGTTTCAACAAAAAAAAAACTGATAATTTTGAAAAAAGTTATTTTTTAACTTTGGATTTTTTGGTTGAAGATAAGACCTTTTTTTAGGTTTAAAATCAAAATAAAATGTAAAAATTTTTATTTTCATTCCAAAAAATTAACAGCTTGTTTCGGAAACAAAAATTAAAATTAAAACGAAAAATTTTTCTAGGAAAATTGTAGGTTTTCGAAAAAAATGGTCAATACAAAAGTTATACATCATTTTATTAGCTACAACTTTTACAATTAACTTTTTTCGATAGGTCTAGTTTCGCTGAAAATTGCGAAAAGCACTTTTCCACTCCTAAAAGTGCACCCCATTTCATCCCCAGTACCTCGGATATTTTCAACCTTATGCAACAGGTTTCATCCTGTGCTTAATTTTTAGAACATTTGGCTTTGTTAACACGCTTCTGCACTAATCGATAGATATGTTACTATCTTTATGTGGTTATAAAAAACATGACGTTAGTTTCCTATGGTCCAAAAAAGGTAAAGCTGTTCGTCATTAATGCTCTTCAATGTAAAGGCGTCATTCCAAGAGCATGAGGAACCAGATATAATCATGGATTATAACCTTATAAAAGAGGAGTGGACACTACAGATAAACTAGCCTCAGCACATAGGGTAGCTGGGGGCAAAAGTCCGCATTTTTAGTATTTGCAATATTTTTGGCAGTTTTTAATTTAATATACACTTGCAATTTATCCTTATGTTTGGTTTATACATGGATGTGCCTTTAAATATATAATTAAGATGAAATACCTGTTAACAAAAAATTTAGGAAAATAAACCTAAATATGGACAAATGGGATCTTTGCCCCCCTTTAAACAAAATTATTTTAAAACTTAATGAATTATTGCAGCAAAAATATGTATTCCACCAAAAAACTTAGAAATATCTTTGGAAACTTGCAAAAATCTTACAAAATTAAACTAAACCGTTAAACTAACAAAGTTTCTTTAAAAACTTTAATTTAAAGTTAAATCACTCAAGTCCGTAGAAAAACTAACAAAGTCCTTGAATTCTGCAGAAGTCCCTTGCATTGGCTTGGAAAGCTTTATAACAATGTCAGCTTTATTTTTCCGAAAATGCATGGTTTGGGGTACCCTTTTATAGAAAATTCCATGGTAACCATCATCTTCTAGTGCAGTTATCCGCATAACATAAAGACGGAATGAGTTTTCCGTACACTTCAACCACAGCAGATTCTCCCACACTTAGCCCAGATGAACCACTATTTGATTCAGTATCACTTTCGGAGAAATTCATATCGCTGCTACTGTCATGGAGGAAGATTTGCGACTCTGAGTCAGAGGAGGAATAATTTTGATTTTCTTTTAATTTGCTTTCATTTGTTTCAAAAACTTTTCTCACAGCTTTTTTGTTAATCTTAATACTTTCCTTTCTTTTTTTCTTCAATTTTCTTTCTTTTCTCCTGCTCTATTAATTCCAATTGCTCCTTATTCGTTGTTGAGGTCAGAAGTGTAGATTTTAAACTCTTTCTCGTTCGTTTCCTCTTTTTAGCAAGTACAGGGAAAGGGATGATATCTGACGGCAATGTTATAGATAATTGCTCAGGATTTTCTTTCAAACATCCAGATTCTTGGGATCTGTCTTCTTGCGATCCAGGTTTTGGGGATTTCTGAGCATTTACAATATCAGATTCACTTAACATATTCTCAGCATTTTCAGAAGGTTCTGTTTGTTTGTCGCTGTGAGATTGGGTGCCTTCTTGGAATACAATTTCCCTACGCATGTCTTCATCGTTTACATCTACGACATCCACTCTGTCTTCTATTTCCATTTCTTGCTCCGTAACAGACGCAGGTAGATCTTCCTCAGTAAAAATATTTTCATCGAGGGGATAAATGTCAGTCATCTTAAAACCGTTAACGGCTTTCTCAATATTAGCTGTTTTCTCATAAGCCTGCTTGAATAAGCCAGCAATGTGGTATTTGGTCACTACTTGTCCAGGGTCCGATGTGGTCCAGTTATCACATCAGTCGTAGTAATAAGCTTTAAGTGGTCTGAAAAAGTTCCTATCCAGTGGCTGTTATGTGGCGGAAGCCTCAGCAGGGGGATGTTGTTCTTTTCTGCAAAAGTAATGGCTTCCAAACTGGTATGAGAAATGTGATTATCCAATATTAGCAGAATAGGGCTGTCTCAGTTGTAGGATTTGTATGTTTACGAAAATGTTCCAAATAATCGAGGAATTTTAGTGAATTCATGTAGCCAGAGTCAGTTACAGCTAAAGTAGAACCAGTTGGAGCATCCTTTATGAAAAGAGGATTTTGTCTTTTCGTCCAAATATAAAGAAAGGGGGTACAAAGTGCCCCGTTGCACACGCTACTGTCACAGTTTTTCCCTGCTCAGCAGCTATATTTTTGGCTACTTCTCTTTCCCCAGTTTAGGCAATTTATTTGGGACGGTCTGAAAACCACTTTCATCCATATTGTAGATTCTGTTTGCTGGGAATTTATATTTGGCAAGAATTGCTTTCAAATTTGCAAAATATTGGGGCAATTGCTGCCTGTTGAAACCCATTGTTCTAGCTGCACTGTTTTTCTAGGAATACGAAGTGAAACACGATTTCGTTTCATAAACTGTCTTGTCCAATCTCTTCCCGCTAATTTTGTCTCTTTAGAAAATGGATACATGATGCCATTTTTCTGAGCAAATGAAATGCTAGAGAGCGAAGCGATTTCAGAGTAAGCCCATAAAAACGCAAGTCTAATGCTTTACAATGGTCTACTATTTACTTCTCCTGTTCTTGAGTAAATACAACTCGAAACCGTCCTAAAGAATCTACGCCGTTATCAGATTTAAGCCGCTTCCGAATAGTAGATTCATCGTATCCAAGTATGCGTCCTATTTCCCTTATTGATATTCCTCTATCACGCAACTGTCTAACTTGTCTTAAAACATCCTCTGTCAATGGCTTCAGGCTTTCTTTTTTTCTCTTGTAAGTCCTCAAAAATTAAATTGGTCATTTT
Source organism: Vesta saturnalis (assembly GCA_036346205.1). NCBI lineage: Eukaryota > Metazoa > Arthropoda > Insecta > Coleoptera > Lampyridae > Vesta > Vesta saturnalis. The sequence continues at coordinate 1,148,428 of JARFJB010001913.1, read as the reverse complement.
GTGCAAAAAAAAACAGCAATTTTTTTCGAATTGCCAAACAAAAGGGGTAAGAATCCGCACAAGTGGGGCAACTGTCTAACTTGTCTTAAAACATCCTCTGTCAATGGCTTCAGGCTTTCTTTTTTTCTCTCGTAAGTCCTCAAAAATTAAATTGGTCATTTTGTGCAAAAAAACAGCAATTTTTTTCGAATTGCCAAACAAAAGGGGTAAGAATCCGCATAAGTGGGGCAAAAGTCCGTAGCGGATCTTCGCCCCATCAGAAATGCCCCAAAATGCACGTTTGTTTTTAGCAAACATTTACTGGAAAATTATAACCTCAATTCAATATATTTTCTGTGGCAATTAAAGCTATACAAACAACATGTGAAAAAATTAGATTAGAACAGTAAAATATAATACTCATCTCATTGTTTTAAAAATAAACGACGCACAAGGCACGTGTCTGTTCTGTGGCTCATTCAGTTTAATATAACCGATGATTCTCGCGTTAAATGCGTGCGGACTTTTGCCCCCACCTACCCTACATGTTAAAGAGGAACCTGAAGATGGTCTGCTTGCTTATTTTACAATATGTTAGACTTATCTGCATCTAAACACATATGTAGTATATATGCATGTAAATCTGCTATATAACACACAAATTACATGAGGCACCACTTTCTTAAAAAACTGGTGGGTATAATTTCACACAAAAGTGTAAAACGCTCATATTACAAGCAATCTCCCTTAAAAAACGAATATTAGTTTGCATGCAGTAGCTGGTATAAGTGGAAATATAGTGTAAAGAACCAGCGTCCTTTACGTATGCTTTTTAGAATAAATTATGTGCGGACCATCCTGTATGTAAGATTTCAAAAGTTTACGCGATATTGCACAACGAATAATTTAGTCATCACCGCTGACGTGTATTTCTAAGAAACCGTAAGTTTCTGCACGTCAGAACGATTACAACCAATCGCATAACGGCATCCCCCGCACGGTAGCCGCCCACAGATGCACCTTTATAAACCCGCGACGCGCATAATAGAAAAGTAAGTAAGTATTACTACGTCAAGAAGAAGTAGATTCCCGTCCAGCCGCCACCGTTTGCTTCGTGTAAGCACCGACGTGTTATTCACCGACGAAGAGTCCTTCGTGATCTGGCGATAACGCGCACCACCTCGCACCGGGCAACCTAAAGTTTAATCCTGTACTGCTATTGATAGACACGTAAGTTGTAAAGTTATACAATCTGACAATTTACAATCAAACACTACAGACCGTAAATAACTCCGGGCTGAGCCTCCAGGAGTTATACAAAGTACACTAACACCTAGAGTCACGCAGGGTAGATCCCGACGTCACTCGCCCATACAAAGTACACTAAAACCTAGAGTATCACGCAGGGTAGATCCCGACGTAACTCGCAAATACAAAGTACACTAACACCTAGAGTCACGCAGGGGTAGCCCCCGACGTAACTCACAAATACCTGATGGTGAAGGGTTGTTACAGGGCTGTAAAGACCTACGACCTTTCTCTTAGTATATCCAGTAGACAGGCCGTCGCCTACGTCTTCTGAGCATTACTGAAATCCCACTCATACATACACTACCTACAGACAAACACCATAACCGTACACGGTGTCCTTGATCGCCGGAGAGTACACCCGAAACCTGTTGTATAAATTTGTAGTCCACCTAACCATCGTAAACACCTGGTGCGAGAGCGTTTGTAAATAAATTAGATAGTACGTAGATTATTCTATCTTTGCGTAAACCTATTAGAGTAGTTTTAATATTAAGTGTTTTGTTCCCTTGATTAATTATAAATAATTAGACTTAGTATAGAGATCCATAATTAATTTGGTTAGATAAATAATATAATTGCCTAAATTAAACCGGTTATAATTAAAGAAAGACAGCACCGAGATCTCGCCTTTGCATACGCGCATTTCGCGTGTATTATTTCCCGGGAGTAGGACATACTCGCTTCAGCGCTCCAGAGTTACTACAGTATAAGCACGATATCGATTTTCTCAATCCCCACAACGACTCGAGTTCATTGCGCTGGCGCCCCGACCAAACAACGGTATCAAGGATAACGCTCACGCTACTGTACATACAAGACCGTAACCTAAATTTTACCTCTTAGGTAAGTAATAGATTAAAAAGACTATCTCTGTTCACAGAAGCGACTACGCACACAGTGACAGGCCGCCCACCAGGAGAACGAGCCGCCAGGACCAGGAACAAGAAGTCCCAATACATTTGTTAATTACTTTTTGTTTATTATTGTTATTTTATTTAATATACATCTTAAACCGCTTTAAGGTATTTATTTAAGGTGACAGTGTTAAGCCCATCCAGTACTTAATACGAACCACACCCCGTTTATAATATAAACCCGATTGAGCAAAACCGAGGCAAAGTAAAACCGCGTTGAGTTACCAAACCAGAAGGGCGCAATACATATTGCACCTACGAGAAAGGCGCGTCAATAATCAAATACCTATAGCATCTAAAAATAGGGGGGCATTGCAATAGAACATTTAAAACATGGTAGATGCAAAGAGTGCGGATGGTAAAGAGACAGAAAATCTCGAACAAAATGTCAAGCTTGCAATTGTTTTATTTGTCCAGAACACCAGTATATACTTTGTAAAACCTCCAGTTAATAATAAATCAATACTAAAAATTTATGTTTAATCACTAATTATATGTTTACACTATTATTATTGTAAGTTGATTTAAAAGTACATATTGTATCCATCTTGTGCTTGTGTTTCTAAATACATCACCATATAAGTAATAATAGTTTGCAATATCCACTGGATCCGTCCGTACTCAGAGCGCTAATGGTTGTAACAATGGCTGGAAGATAGTACGAGCCCTAACAACTGTATAAAAATAAAGTTTCCCGTGGGATAAAGTTGCCACATACTCTGAATCAATGTATTTTCTAAAATTTGTTTGTACCTTTCAGCATTCACTGTACCCTCTATAAAGTGCATCCGACCTAATCCCTTAGCAGACATACACCCCCAAATCATTTGACCTTTAGGAAATTTGAGTCCTTTTCAAACAATCTTTATGAAACGCCTCGCTTTGTACAGGTTATTCTTTTACGCATATCTCCAACACACACATCGAATTTTGACTCATCGCTGAAGACTACTTTTTTCCAATCTTCAAAAGTCCACGAAATTTTTAATTTTGCCCAAGTTAAGCGATTTTTCTTTTGTTTAGCAGTTAAAAGTGGCTTTTCTTTCGCCTAAGACAGAGTTTATTAATTTTAATTTAATTTAATTTTGTGTAACATACCTTGTAAAAACCAAGACCTGATTTATGAATCCATTTGCTGCAGCATTCTCTCGAAAAGGATAGGTTATTTTCATTGTTCCAACAAGCAGTGATTTTCCACAAAGTGCAGCGCCTCCCTTTTTTGCATATTTTCACTAATGCACGTCGATCCCTTTCTTTAACTAATTGAGGACGACCGGTGCTTTTTCCCTTTATTGTCAATGTACCTCTTCTTTATAATATTTTACAATATTACCGACCGACGATTTTGATAAATTCAATTCACCCGCAATTTTTTTAAAGATTTGCCCTGAATATGATTAGAAATTATGAATTCCCGTAATTTCTGTGGAATAGGAACACCTTTGACCATATTTTGACACTCACTATCGAACTAAGCTTTTAATACTAACTGAGAAATGTCAATTTAATTTTTGTATTCTACGCCTACTAAGTATTTTAATTGAGCTGTCCCAACATTTAGATGCCAAGCATAATTCGCAATACATCTTTGTTTAAATTAGTTTTTATGTTTAACAACACATTCAAACAATTAGTTATCAGTGTTTACTTGTGTATTAAATAGCTTTTTGAAAAATATATGTGGTTTGAATATATTTAGAGAATTTTTCAGTTAATATCTTTCATAAATATGAAAATTGTAAAGCGTCCCAATGTATAGTTGTTAGGGCTCGTAGAAAGGATAAAATGAATTTTGAAATGGTCATTTTGTTTTGCTGCCGCAACTGGTGTGTATTACAAGGAAATTTTATTAAACTATTTTTCCATTTTGTTACATAATAGCAATGTCCACATTTATTTTAAAATTTTAAGTTTTTTAAGATGAAGTTTAAAATTACTTTTTAGATAGATATTTTCCATAATCACATTGGCCGCAGTTGAATTCATAACCTGAAGGTAAGTTGCATAATCCCGTAGGTCACATTTGTATTCATAACTTGCAGTGTGTTTTAAGATGAATTTCGAAATTACCTTTCTGATGTGTCACATAATCACATTGGTTGCATTTGAATTCAGAACTTGAAGAATGTTTTCTAAGATGAATTTTTAAATAACCTTTCTGATGTGTTGCAAAATCACATTGGCTACATTTATGTTCATAAATTGAAGAGTGTTGTTTAAGATGAATTTTAAAATTATTTCTACGATTTGATGCATATTCACATTTGCCGCATTGGTACTCATAACTTGGAGAGTGTTTTTTAAGATGAATTCTAAAACTATCTTTGCGATATGTCGCATAGTCACATTGGTCACATTTGTATTCATCACTTGAGTGTTTTTGAAGGTGAATGTTTAAATTAAATTTACGATAAGTTGCATAATCGCATTGGTCACATTTGTATTCGTAATTTGAGTGTTTTTTCAGATGAAGTTTTAAATTATCTTTACGATGTGTTGCATAAATACATTGGCCACATTTGTATTCATTACTTGAAGAGTGTTTTTTGAGATGTAATTGTAAATGAGATTTCCGCCTTGCTTCATAATTACATTGGTTACATTTGTATTCATAATGTGAAGAGTGTGTTTTAACATGGCATTTTAAACGAGATTTGTTGTGTGTTACATAAACACATTGGGCACATTTGTATTCATCACTTGAACAGTGTTTTTTAAGGTGAATTTTTAAATTAAGTGCACAATGAGTTTTATAATCACATTGGTCACATTTGTAACTTGAAGAGTGTTTTTTAACATGAAGTTTTAAATTATCTATATGATCTGTTGTATAAACACATTGGTCACATTTGTATTCATTACTTGAAGAGTGTTTTTTAAGGTGAATTTTTAAATTAAATTTAAGATAAGTTACATAATCACATAGGTCACACTTGTATTCGTAACATGAAGAGTGTTTTTTCAGATGAAGCTTTAAACAATCTTTACGATGTGTTGTATAGGCACATTGGCCACATTTGTATTCATTACTTGATGAATGTTTTTTAAGATGTAATTGTAAATGGGATTTCCGTCTTCCTTCATAATTACATTGGTTACATTTGTACTCATAAAGTGAAGAGTGTGTTTTAAGATGACATTTTAAACTAGATTTGATTTGTGTTACGTAAACACATTGTGCACATTTGTATTCATTATTTGAAGAGTGTTTTTTAAGATGAAGCTTTAAACAATCTTTACGATGTGTTGCATAAACACATTGACCACATTTGTATTGATTCTTTAAACAGTGTTTTTTAAAGTGAAACTTTAAACAATCTTTACGATGAGTTGCATAAGTACATTGGCCACATTTATATTCTTTACGTGAAGAATGTTTTTTAAGATGTAATTGTAAATCAGATTTCCGTTTTCCTTCATAATCACATTGGTTACATTTGTATTCACAACTTGAAGAGTGTATTTTAAGATGACGTTTTAAAAGAGATTTGTTATGTGTTGCATAATAACATTGGTTACATTTGTTTGCATAATTTGATGTATGCCTTAAAAGATGAATTTTTAAGCTATGTTTCCATTTTGTTGTAAAAATACAATGGTCACATTTATATTTAAAATTTAAAGTGTGTTTTAAAACGTCATGTTTTGAATTTTCCTGTACTGTTGAATTATTCAATTGATTACATTCATACTGTACATTTGTGATGTGTTTGACATTATTTTCTTTTATATCATCTACTTCATTCCTGCTAACCTCGTTTTTTACAAAAGCATCATGTTCTCCCTTAAGATTCACATTATCTATAAAAAAAAGGTATCAAAGGTACTACAGCTTGAACTGTAACTAACTTCACCTTTTATTAGTTCACTATTTACCATAAAATGTTGGACTTGAAGTAAATCTATTCCTTCTTCCACTTTAGGTTCGACTTTAATAAGTCCCACGTCTATTTCAAAAGACATTTAAATTGATGTTTAATACAAATTTTGTAAAAAGCTAAAATTACAATGGTTAATTATTAGGGAGTGTCTACACTGTCCCGAGAGTTTACTGTCGGACATGCGCAGAAATGGATTTAGTAATGACAGTTCTGGGGTGCTTTTTTGTAGTTCTTATGGCCGTTTAAGTTTAGAATAGTTATGAGTTGCTTAAAATTTAAGGAGCCCTTAACAATGCTCAAGTTGCAACACAGTGTCTTTATGGAATACTTAACTAAGTAATCCTAAATCCGACAACAATGTAAAAATCTACGGTTTTCAGCTATTGGTTGTTAGTTGCAGGTCATAATTTAAACCCTAATCTTCCTTTGCTTTATAAATAATTATATTCTTGGATACAAAAAAAAACGGTGTTTTGAAGACGATATGGATAAAAAACGGTCAAGAGCTCCTAATTACACTTCCAGGGAGAAAGAGGCGCTTTTAACGATTGTTGGAAAGCACAAAAATATTGTCGAAAACAAAAAGACTGATGCAGTTTCAGTGAATGATAAGAAATTAGCATGGTTTAAAATAACTCAAGAGTTTAACAGTGTTTCTCCCAACAACTGTTTTCGCGATAGTAATTCGTTGAGGAAATAATTTAAAAAAAGTTACTCTGAAAACGGCTGGGCAGCAAAGAAGATCACTATACAAAACAGGTGGCGGACCTCCATCTCCAATAAAAAAAGACGAGTGTGACGATTTAATCCTAGATATTGTAAATACTAAACCGGATTGGCAAATCCCTTCGATAATGATGGAGTCACAGGAAAGCAAATTAGTATGTAAGACTCAATCAAAGAACCCTCGACGGAACCAATAATAATGGAAAGTGATACTAATTCTGTTTCGGTAATAAAAGTCAGCTAAGTATCTTGTTTCACAAGTTTATTTTTTTTTAGGTAACGTTTACTGGAACGATCAACCCAGTTCATCAATGAATCAAACTGATTCTGTAAGTATTAAAGTTTTTATTATCCTTTTAGAAGGCATTTAGGTTAAAGTATCCATTTTTAAATTTTTTATTTATGTAGGTGAAGGACAAGTCCCTTAACTGGACACGAACAAAGCTTGGTGATCTAGGAAAAAATCTTAATCCGTGCCTTCAAAATAATATTAAAAAGGTAACAACTTATAAAGTATTTTTTAATTTTACATTATTTTTAATGCTTTTAGACATATAATACTTCCAAAAAAAGACTGAACTTCTCTAGACGTAGACCATCAGTGATTAGACCTTTGTCACCTTCAACTCTTGCTGAGAAGTACGAAATATTGCTAGAAAAAAAAATTCAGCTAGCAAATGGATGAACATGAGCAAAGAATGACTTTATTGAGGTTTGATATTGCCCTTAAAAAAAAGCAGTTAATTGCTACTGGTTTTAACGAGACAAATGTAAATTTATTAGAATCAGCCGAGTTGATGCACTGATTTCTTTTGTCTGTTTTTTAAATATTAGGGTTATATGCAAAATTCACAAAAACATCACTTTTTTAGATTCAAGATTGCAATTACGCCCCCTAGCGGCCATTTTAGAAACATGAAAATATTGTCCGGGTTTTTGTATTGGCCGTTTTAGTAATAACTTTTTTTTCTGCAAACCTCTACGATGTAGTTTCCCAGATACAGTACCTCGTATTCTTAGTTGGCCACCCCGTACAACTGTAAACGATTATCAGAACCGAGACCGAGTCAACAAAATTTCGTTTTGGATCTGTTTTACAAATTAATTATATCAATAATTTTCAGTAAGAAACGAATTGGCTAGCAGTAGGCAGTGCTCGAATGAAGTGCGAAAAGTTTGGTTAATTGTGGAGGATCGTTTTTAGCCGACAGATCTCACTGCGTCAAAAGAGTCAAGACTGTAATTTGGTTATCGAAGCCACTTATAAATAACTGATTTTGTCATAAATAAATACACTGTATTGGATGTTAAAAATGAGATTTATTATTAGTTAATAATATAACCGATTTTAAAAATCTCAGTTTACAGTTTGTCAATATATATATATATATATATATATATATATATATATATATATATATATATATATATATATATATATATATATATATCTTACAATTAAAAGTCATCACCTTCACTTTCACTATCATCTTCACTTGACTCTCCAACATCGATTACTAGAGGCTTTACCATTGCCTCAGCTCTTTTTTGAACGCCCCACCACTGGCTCATTTCATGTTCAGCATGTAAAATACACTTTTGCCACAGTTCTCCAGTTACTTGGTTTAATGAATCCTTCCATAGCGATAAAACATTCTCGTCCCTGAAGCCCTGATTTTTGTTGTAATACTGTTTACAATTTGCCCATATTAACTCGATAGGGTTGAATTGGCAGATACGGAGGTAAACGTAAAATTTGATGTCCCCATTGATGAGCGATTTCATCAATTGCATATATTTTTGGAGCTTGTAAATTCTTGGCAACTTGTAATAATTCCACCTTCAGCACATCATTCGAATGAGGAATGTTGTGTTTTCTTAAAAATTGAAGATCTTCTTTCTTTCAATTATTTGAAGGTAATTTTTCTACTAATGTAGAATAATAACTGCCATTGTCAAGAATGATCAAACTTGGTTTTTCTAAATTTGATGAAAGCTGTTCTTGAAACCATTTTTGAAATAAATCAGCGTTCATGTTATCGTGGTAGTCTACTGTCTTACTTTTACTGGAAAATATCAATGATGAATTAGGTATAAAACCATCCTTATTGCCAGCACGCAGTACGATAAAGCTAAAATTTATTCGGTTGAAAATATTTTTAACAAATCGGTCTATTTTAATTACCGTTTCCCTTCTCCTCGTAGCGGTTTGTTTTTTGTGCTTTTCAAATCATTATCATGCCATGATTTTCGAACGCTTCCTCGACTAAAAATCCGCATCTCATCCAAAAAGACAGGATCGTAACTAATTTCACAACTTTTATTAGCAAAATATTTTCGCAAAAATGTTGCTCGAGCACCAGCAATATGAATCTGCTCCATTAAACGCCTTCTTCCATCGTCAACTTTGAATTCAAAACCAATTTTGTGTAACAATTGTTTCAAACTCGTTTTACTGAAGGTAAATATTTTACCTTCTTTAAGTTCAGTTTGGAGTTTTTCGTTAGTAATATGTGAGCCTAAAATTAAACAGTGAATAACTCCATTTCAACAATAATTTCTGAATTATTTAACAGTTGCATGCATGGTGTAAATGTTTCGTTTCAAAACGTCTTTCACGTATTCGAATACTTTTCACGAGTTAATTTTTCAACATTGGCTAATTGAAAAGTTGCGTTTCTCGATGCCACCCAAGCTTTTACAATGGCCCATATTTTTTCTATTGGATTTAGCTCCGGTGGCAGGGAGGTAGTCAACATACAGAGTGACCATGTTTCGCAAATATAGCATCAATTGAATATTGCGTGTAACTCGGTTTATTACATTCTATTAAATCATACAGCTCCACTTTTGTTTGGGATTCATCATGTAACCAAGTTATCATTTCCATTTTTTTACTGCTAAAAGTTGGATGTTTAACTGCTAACGTGTTGTGATAACTTGTATTATCCATAATAATAACTGACTTTTCGAGGAAATTTGGTAATAACTAGTTCTCAATCCATTGTTTATAATTAATAAAGTTCATATCGTCGTGATAATCACCTGTATTTGAGCACGATTTAAAAAGTAAGAGGGCATTATTGATAAATCCCATTTCACCACCAGCATGTACTATTATAAGACGTTGACCTTTATCGATTGGACATTTTAAACCTTCGTTGGAATCATCTACCCAGGAATGTGGCGTTCTATGCGATGCATGTATATATGTTTCATCTGTATACACAATGGGTCGCCCTGCTCTTCGATACTTCGTTATTGTATATCGTATCGTTCCATTAAACATTTGATTGTCAACGGTTTTCGTTCATTTAAAACCTATTTTATTTAAAAATCTTCTTAAAGACGTTTCCTTCCCAGAGAAACCAATGGATTCGTCATCTTTAATAATGCATCGAATGACTTGCTCTACAATTATCGACAGATGATCTTGGTGCGGTTTTCATTCTTTTATTAGAAGTCATGAATGATTCTATTTCACCACGTTGAATTGCACTCCCTTCTCTAATAATTCTAACGACGGTACTTTTAGATACTCCAGTTGCTTTCACAACGATATCAAGAACGTTAACTGTAAAGAAATGTAATCGTGAAAAAACTGACAGATGTTAATCGTACAATAATCACATACCTTTATTCATATTTTTATGAAAGTGATAAACATTCCAAATAATTTCGCGGGCATCTTGCGATAAGACACGCCGCTTCTTTGCTGGAATGTTTGATGTACTATCATACGATGTACTCGCATCACCCATTATAAACAACGAACTAAATCAATATATTATATTAATACATATTACTGTGGATTACAAATACAACTTACTTGTAAATAAAAGGTGCTGAAACGGAAGGAGTTTTGAAAAAACTGTTTACAATTGATAAAAACGTGCACGAAAAATGAGGTTAGAAAACAATAAACACTACATTTTGTGGACGGAACATAATATCTACTTCTCACTCATATCATTATTCCATTTCTTTTTAATGCAATATTCGGTTTCTGCGCAGGTGTCTTCGATTTGGCGTTTGCTATAGCAAGTATTTTTTCTATTTTTAGGTTAGGTGGAAGACATCAAAATAACAAACATATTTTACTGCAAAACTAGTATTGAGTATTTAAAAATAAATTATTTTTTACAAATTACCATATTTCCTGAGGTCACATAAGTGAGCAATTTAAATGTTGAAACCAGGTGGTCACACCTCTCTTGAAAATTATTACAACAAAAACTATAAACAATTTCACCAAATTTTACTGGGAACACAAAATCGTCATGAACTTACCAAATGCAAACCTGAAGAACGTTGTTTTGCCATCTAGTTAAGATTAAGTTAATTTAAAGGATGTCCACGGATGTGACACCCTAAACTGTAACCGGGTTAAAATTGATCATAATACTTGAAAGAAATTAATTAAGGTATTAAATTTAATCCTACCAATGAAGGACATTTGAATCAACGTCTTGACTGGGTTTATATAATAAACTGTCAATCTTTCATTTAAAGACAAATATAAAAGCAATCATTTCAGATATCAGAAAAATTAATTAGATATTTACATCGTAATCAGTAAAAACAATATATGAGCGAATTGTCATGCAATTTTATCAAATAATCCCGTCTTTCAACTAAACTTTTATGTCTACAATTTTTTTACTTAGGTATTTTTTTCTCATTTAGTTTCTCTTTAAGAAGGACAATTTATTTTAAAAAATAGATACCAAATTTTCAATCACCATTTTATACCATTCTATACATTAATTTATTTATTAATATACCTACCAATACCAATAAAATAATTCTTTAAAAAAGTAAAGGATTTGAGTACAACCTATATATCTGAATAAATAGAAAGAGATAATTATACCTCCCAACTGCGGGTTGCCTAATTTCCAACTCTGCCTCACTTGCATGGATTTATGGATCCCTTTCAGGTGTGTAGTGCACAGTTCATTGGTTTGAACAGATAAAAAAGAAATTGTAACACTGAATAATATACATAATAAAAGTAGATTTAATACTTGGTCTTTTCTTCAAGAAAATATACAAAAATAAATGTGTATAGTTTTATCTATTTTTAAAGACAACCTGTTTAGTTTTAACCAAATATTAATTTTATCAAGATACATAATCATTTTGTCTTGTGTTGATCGAGGTGAATTTTTAAATTATATTTTCTATGTGTCACATAATCACAGTGATCACATTTAAACTCATAACTTGAAGAATGTTTTTTACAATGAGTTTTTAAATTATGTATGTAATTTGTTGCATAAACACATTGGTTACATTTGTACTCAAAACTTAAAGAGTGTTTTTTATGATGAATTGTTAATCGAGCTTGGTGATGTGTTCTATAATCACATTGGGCGCATTTGAATTCATACATTGAAGAATGTTGTTTAAGATGAATTTTTAAATTACTTTTGTAATGTGTTACATAATCACATTGGTCGCATTTGAACTCATAACTTGAAGAATGTTTTTTAAGATGAGTTTTTAAATTATTTTTGCGATTTGTAGCATAAACACATTGATCACAACTGTACTCATAACTTGAAGAGTGTTTTTTAAGATGTATTGTTAACTCTGCCTTAAGATGTGTTGCATAATCACATTTGTCGCATTTGTGTTCATAACTTGAAAAATGTTTTTTAAGATGAGTTATTAAATTCTGTTTGCGATTTGTTGCGTAAACACATTGGTTACATGTGAATTCATAAATTGAAGAATGGTTTTTAAGATGAATCGTTAACTGATCTTTGAGATGTGTTCGATAATTACATTTGTCACATTTGTATTTACATCTTGAAGAATGTTTTTTAAGATGAGTTATTAAACAATCTCTGCGATTCGTTGCATAAACACATTGGTTACATTTGTACTCATAACTTGAAGAATGTTTTTTAAGATGAATTATGAACCGAGCTTTGCGGTGTGTTCCATAATCACATTGGTCGCACTTAAATTTATAACTTAAAGAATGTCGTTCAACATGAATTCTTAAACCACTTTTCCAATTTGTTATATAATCGCATTGGTCACATTTATATTTAAAATTTGAAGAGCGTTTTAAAGAGTCACATTTTAAATTTTGCTGCACTGTTGTTGAGTTATTAAATCGATTATTTTCACACTGTACATTTGTGTCTTTATTCTTAATACTCTTAAAATTAATATCTGTAGAAATGTCAAATTTTGTACTACTAGAACCGCAATCAATTTCTTGTTTTATTAAACCACTATTTACAACAAGATGTTGGGTTAGAAGTAAATCTATTCCTTCTTCCTGTTTAGTTTCTACTTTAATAAGTTTCATGTCAATCTCAGGCATTTCGAAAAATGTGTGTTGCTTATTCATTATATTTTATAACGTTAAATTAAAAATGTTACTAATAAGAGCAAATGGTTTAGTTTTTAAAATAAGTCGAGTTGCACAATAGAAGAAAGCATGTGATATTTACAAATTACAACAGGTAATTTTCTCGATGCTACTGCCAACATTACTTGAGGTAACAAAAATTACTAAAGATGTGGTGCGTTCAAACATTACCCTGGGAATTACAGTACCACCAACCAAACAAGTCTGTTGTGTAGGCGTGGTTTCGTTTTATTTTAGCAGTTAATTTAAACGTGTAACATTGTATATTTACAAGTTTATTAATTTCTATTATGTACCTACGTTCTTATATAAATTTGTTAAAACTTATCTCTTGCCTGGAGTTGCTACGACGCACAGTTTTCAAAATAAATCGCTTTGAACTTTTCATGTGGTAATCATACTTTCATAAAATTAACTAACAAATTCATTTACAATTATGAAAGATGGCTATGGAAAATAAACAAAATAACAATTACGTGAACGTCAAATTGCTCTCATACATTATAATTCTCAAATATGATTGGACAAATAATTTGCCGCCTCAAAAATTTCAAATATATTATTTTAGTTGACATATTTTCCGACTATCTTGTTTGCGGAGTGCAGCTGTACGTCGCCAATTAAAAATTTACGTTGCCGTAAAGTCTGATCCATTTTATTTTTATTTTTACTTGCCATTATTTTATTATCGATCACTTGAAACCAACTGTATTTTTTTTTTTAATTTTCTAGCTTCATATGCGTCACGACTGTCACGATTCCAGTTCGACAAAGAAAGCGCGATACGTAGAAAGTGACAAGGCAAATAGCTTATTCTCAGTCGGTAATTGTCGTTGTTGTGGCGCAACAGATGGCGCGCGCTTGAAATTCAGATAATTTTAACGAAATCATCGAAGTGAACCAAAGTTTTAAGTGAAATGCTATCATTATTTTTAATTTCGATGAAACAAGGAAATACCATGGTTAGAAATAAAATTATGCATTTTTCTATATTATGAGCTAAATCTTCTTACCTGTTTTGCAAGTTACGTTCATTATGTCCGTTTATCATAAAAAAATAATTGTTTCTATCAAATTCTTATCGCAAAACTAAAAAAATTAAATAACTCTTTTTGGAACTAACAACATCTAAAAAACAAACATCATTAATTTTGTCAATTGTTTGTCTTTTTAACCTAATAAATATTTAATTATTATGTTTTGTTATGAACTACCCGCGGGAAACTTTTTATTTATGTATTTAATAAAAATAATAATAAATATTATTTTTCAAATAAAACAAATTAATTTATTTTCTAAATTTACATGTGTTTTGGACTGAAATTTTGAGGTTGATTTGTGTTGTTTTGAAACAAATATAGAAATATTGATTTACGTGCATATTATAAAGATGTGAATTTATTTTTGTATATTAATACTTATATCTAAATATTTGAAATTATTGATAACTGTCAAAGGTTTCTTGGACATTGGAAACTATTCTTCTTATCACAAAATATTATTTTTGCAAGTAAATCTTAAAATATAATTTTATGCAGAATTGACAGTATGTACACAGCTGTACACGTGACAGCTTTTTGTCCCCAAAAACGTGTATTTTTAGTCCTTAGACAATATTTTGAAAGCATTTCACAGCTAGATTACCTACTGGATGTCATTTTTGACCGTAGAATTGTGTTCTCCAACTTTTGAACTACTGAGTAAGCCTTTTTTGGTACAAAATATGGCTGCTAGTCATCAGTTATTACACATTTACTGAAAAATGTCGAAATCCCATGTTAAATGCCATATAAAAATCAACCCTCTGGTGGGGTTCGATCAAAAAACCTTATAAGTTGGATTTATATTATTTTTTTATGAATGTCTAATGATCCCACGGGAGTGCGCAAAGAAATTTGAACTTTGCCAAAATAAGAACCACCCTAATATATATATATATATATATATATATATATATATATATATATATATATATATATATATATATATATATATATATATATGCGTTGAAGTACGATATGTCCGTTATTAAAGGAGATACCAAAAAAAGTTATTTACAAAAATTATAGGTAACTTCAAACTTCACATTATAAAATTATTTTCGTATTTACAGGATGTTACATATTACCAGGGTGAACCAAACATAGTTTTTTTTAATGGGACACCCTATATATTATTTCAAATTTAGACTAAGGTCATCTTCTCCATACTTCCAACATATGGTTTCATTACGTTATGCAGGGTATTTCAAAAGCTATGGTCAATTGTACACGAAAATCTTTCTCATTTCAACGTCCTACCCTTGACAGAACAACCTAAGAATATTTTTTTTCAGGCATAACTTTTTGAGATTGGTATAGTGTTACGAGAATGTGGTATTTCTTAATTATGGCACTAATTGCATATAGAGCGAGCCAAAACTCGAATACATGATTTTGTACATTTTTTCAAATGAAACTCCCTGTATTTTATTTTAAAAAGTGAAAATACACTTTAGGTATTTTAATTTTTAGCAGTCCCTATAGTTAAAATCGTTAATTTCTGGGATATTTTCAATTTAAGAACAGGAAGAAATATTTTTAAAAACAAGTTAGCCGTGTACAAAGAAAAGTGTGACAAATTATTATAAAAAATTCAAAAAACATCGGTTATTAAGACAAAATTCTTATAAAATTAATTAATTTCATACTAAATGTTCTCGTATTCTATTCTTCATATCATCTTGTGTGGTTGGAGGTATTTGATATACACGGTTTTTCACTTAACCCCACTTGAAGAAATCAATTTTACTTAACTCTGGTGACCGATCTGGCCAATCAATGGATCCTCCTCTTCTCACCCATCTTCCAGGAAAATGGATATTAAGATGATTATGAATCAATCTAGTGTGATGTACCGGAGCTCCATCGTGTAACAACTACATTCTTTGACGAATGTTAAGAGGAACGTTTGCCAACAGTAATGGTAAATGATTTTCTAAAAAGTCGAAATAACTTGACCATTCACAACAAAAAGTTTCAAAGAAATAAATAATTGTATTGATTATCTTGCAACTGTAATATTTACTGTCAAAGTGACAGATCGTTTAAAATTGTAAACTTTCAAAAATATATTTTCTACTAACGTTCATTATATTCTCTTACCAAATATAACACGTGCTATGATTAATAATCCATGATACCGCTCGTTAAGACATTAACAGAAATTAACGATATATTTGAAGTATGGAGGAAATGAGCTTTATCTAAATTTGAAATAATATATAGGGTGTCCCATTAAAAAAAGTATGTTTGGTTCACCCTGGTAATATGTAACACCCTGTAAATACGAAAATAATTTTATAATATGAAGTTTGAGGTTGCCTATAATTTTTGTAAATAACTTTTTTGATATCTCCTTTAATAACGGATATATCGTACTTCGACGCACAAATGCTGCACCCTACATATATATATATATATATATATATATATATATATATATATATATATATATATATATATATATATATATATAAGCAGGATTGCTCCATAAAAAATGTCTTATATAAAAGTTGTCCATAGTCATAAACTACACGTTTTAAAATTATTTTCAGAAATGGCGGATTTCCGGTTATACCGGGAACTCATGCCAACTTTGTTATTTTAAATAGAACAACCTATATATTATTACATTATTGAATTCCTCGTTGAATTTAAAGGTCACTTTAATAATCATACTATGGGTCTACGTCGCATTGCATCTGAGTTATTTGACATTTTGTAAAAAAAATGACGTTTGCAGTGCCTCCGAAAACTTTCAATATCTCGAAGACGTATGCCGGTAGAGAGATGTAGCTTGGTTTTTTACTTCCCATAAGGGTACCGCATCATTCTCATTCATTGCCAAAAATCTTGCTTTTAGAATTCAATAATTTCTCTCGCTCCGAAAATAATTTTTTTCAAACATAGATAACTTGATTTTTTTAAATGAAACCACCCATATTTTCTTACATCAGCGGATAGGAAATTAAATTTCCTTTCCAATGATATAACATTATCGATATTTTGGAGTGATAGTTTTCTAGATATTCACATTTTTATCTAATTTCAGTTTTTATTGCGCATTGCCGCGGTGCTTTGGAAAACGTTTGTCAATTGTTTTAAACAACTGATAAGAAACGTCAGTTTCTCGAGCTTCTGTTGTGCTTTGCTGTCTTGTGTATCAGTTTAAGAGTTTCTACAAGACATTCCATTAAAATGTTGTTGTCCGTCGCAGAGTTGATCGACATGACTTTCATTCTTGGAGAATGCCAAAGAAATGCGTTATTGGCGTCAAGAATTTATGCGGTACGGTATCCCGAACGAAGACTTCCCCGGCATACAGCCTTGCAAAAGTTGTTACAACGTTTTACAAACACCGGACGCGTGCAGTATCAAGCGAGGGAACGTGTCAACAGGATAACTGTATTTTTAGTGAATTCCTTTTGTATATCTTCTGTAATCGTTAAGTAATTGTCCTTATGTATTTATTGATCGTTCCTTATGTATTTATTGTGTATTTCTTGTGCATTTCTCCTCTATTTCTTGTGTAAGCCTTAAGTAATTATTTTGTATTACTTGTGCAATTCTTATGTATTTATTGTTCATTCCTTATGTATTTCTTTTGAGTTTTGTGTTCTTAATTCTTGAGTATTTATTGTTTATTTCATGTGCATTAAAAAAATCTAGTTATCCATGTTTGAAAAAAGACATTTTCGGTGCGATAGAATTGATTGAATTCTAAAAGCAAGATTTTTCGCAATGAATGAGAATGATGCGGTACCCCTTTCGGAAATAAAAAGCGAAAGCCACATCTCCCTACCTGTACCCGTCTTCGAGATATTGAACGTTTTCGGAGGCACTGCATACGTCATTTTTTCTACAAAATGTTAAATAACTCAGAAGGAATGCGAAGTAGACCCATAGTATGGTTATTAAAGTGACCTTTAAATTTAACGAGGAATTCAAAAATATAATAATACATAGGTTTTTCTATTTAAAATAACAAAGTTGGCATCAGTTTCCGGTATGACCGAACGTCCGCCATTTCTGAAAATAATTTTAAAACGTGTAGTTTATGACTGTGGACAACTTTTATATAAGACATTTTTTCGTATTTGTAATAGTAAGGGAGTTATGGAGCAATCCCGCTTAAGTGGGTCACCCTGCATATAGTATATATATATATATATATATATATATATATATATATATATATATATAACAGAGTTACATTAAATTAACATGTTTTAAAAATATCAAATTGATATAATGGACATAAAAAACAAAAGGCTTTAATGGTTTATTATTATATACGAATCAATAACTACAAGTCCACGAATACGTACTAGCTATTGTAAAATACGTACCAGATATTGTAGATCTGATTTTATGACGGCATCCTATAAGTGCAATAATACATTTTAAAAATATTTATCGACATTTTTGTTAGCAATATCAATTAAAACATATATTAAAAAATAATACGCATACCTTCAGATGTGTTTTTTTCAACTGTTCTAATAATAACCATATGTTGAACTGAAATATTTTTATACAGCTCACTAAACACGTCTTCTACTTATGAATGACTGGATATAAACTGCCTATTGCTTTCCCATCATTATCTAATTGAGAAAGTAACACACAAAACATGATTACTGCAACTCGTATTTAGCATTTATATTGTACTTATAAATTTACATTCAAAAACGATGGTTATTTACAACATACATTTAAAAGATTTCACATATTTGATAAAACTGCTTTTATGGAATGCATTTTGTTATTTAAGAGACATACAACTTCATTACGAATGGAAAGTTGCGTAGTGTTAATTAATGAGTTTACAAATTATTTAAAAAATTTGCTGTTGTAAAAAACATTAAGGTCCAGTATTAGGTGAAATAATAATCATTTTCTTCATCTTGAGCGATTATGGTTTATTTACTAGTAAAAACGTCTAATACCCTGATGCTGCTTCATAATAATGTTCAACCGTTAGTAATTGTACTTTAAATACACGCAAGGGCTAATGTCGAATATTTTATTTTACCATTAGTATTACACAGATATGGGATTACTCTTTAAAAAAAATAGCTAAATTCCCCACGCTACCTTGAAATATTACATAGGCTTTCAATTTTTCTTCGCCCCTGAAGCTGTACCGGATACATTTTTCCTTATCCAACTCCGGATCAGTAGCATGTTTTCTAATACACACAATACAGCATCTTCAATATAGTGGTGTATACGCCGAAAAAATGGCTACTGTATTCTTCTTCTTTAAGCTAGATTTTGCCTCTATACAGCATACAAGCTCTATCTTATCTGATTTACCTCTGTCAAATAAGAGTTATAATCAAATTAAGTATACCTCTTTTAATCTTCAAATTTTTACCGATAAAGGCCTGCCATGCTATCACATAAGACGACTTTACATACAGGTTCTGTCTTGGATGAACCGTCGAAAGGGGGCTTTTTAGATTTATACCCCTTAGGGAAGATATTAGAGTAGTTACGGAAACATTTTGAGTTATGACCGGCAGATCTTTGCGATATCATATCTCACATAGGTAAAATTTCGCGACGCGAGGCTTTCGGCGAAGGTTGTTTCGGCGATCCTATTTCAACCCTCCTCGATCATAACCGAGATTGTAAGACAGGTGTAGGGTGTCGTAACTTGTTCTCGGGTCTTCGTCCCTTGTCCTGATCGCAACTTGTTCGTAGGCCTTCGTGTATGTCGTGGTACCCTTGCCGGAAAATTTGAATCTGTATTATAATAATAATGAGCCTAATGCTAACTTGTAAGGCAGGTGTAGGGCGGCGCAACTTGCTCTCGGGGCTTTGTCCCTTGTCGAGGCCTACATGGCGCAAATTTGAAATTGTATTTAAGTATCTGCAGGTTATGGCTGGAAATATGAATCTGTATTAAAATAAGGGGTATAATGCTAACTTGTAAGACAGGTGTAGGGCTTAGCGCCTTACTTTCAGGCCCTCGCCCCTCGACCTTTCTGAGGGGAAATCTGAACTTGTCTTATAATAATAAGAAGGCCTAATGCTAACTTATAAGACAGACATAGGGCTTCGCAACTTACTTACTTTCGGGTCTTAGCCCCTGGCCCCTTGGCGGGAAATTTTAAGTTGGATTTGTATTTCAAAAATTACTGATTACTGATTACTTATTGCGAGAAATTTGAACTTGTGTTCTACTAAGGGACCTATTGTTAGCTTATAAGACATAACATAAGAAACTGTGTTAGGGCCTATGCTCTATGTCGTGGCGCTTATTGGGAAATCTGAATTTGCCTCGTCATCTAGTTGTGTATGGTCTAATGAATATTTTCTGTATTAAATACGGCATCATCTAGCGTTATATTTCTAGGACTAATCAGGGTTTTGTTTGTGGCACCAAGATATCTTAGAAAACTTTTTCTCCATGATTAGACAAAGAGGTGGTTATAACAGAAATCCAAGTGGAAGAACTTTTCGAACATCTTTCAAAATTAACGCTATTTCCGATTTGATGAAACCTCCTGCCCAAGCCAATTGTGAACCTGATTTCGATCCTGTTATGCGATTTGATTTCGTCGCAAGCGCTTTTGATAATGAAAACACGGAAAATCCATCAGAAAAAGAAGAACGGGTGGAACTTTCAGATCAAGACTCTTTTACATCTGAGACAGTAATGAAATTGTGCAAAGTAATTTAAAAGAGTGCGCAGAAGCTTATTTTGCAGGATACTTGGAAACAAAATAATCCAAAAATTTAATTGCGAAAACTGTGATAAACAATTACTAAAATGTAATGACAAGAACCTAACAGATAAACACGAATTACTTATAGTTTACAGAACGTTCGAAAATAAATTACCAAAATCAAGAGGTCTAAGAGCACCAACTCATGTGTTAATGACAATTTGTAATAAAACTTTGACAATCTTTAATAATAAGCTTAATAGTATTGTACGTAAAAATAAAGTAAAAGAGCGGTTGATGAAGATCATTGTAAATACTTGAAATAAAAGTGGTTGTTACAGTGTCGATGAATCGGAATGTGGCCAACACATGATGTTCTTAATTAATTTATTAGCGACGGTAAAAATATTTAACAAATGTAAGACAATGTCATTAGGAAATGATATCAAAAAAGATAAAATTAAAATTTTTAAACATGAGTAAAAATGAATTGACGATTTTTCTTGTGTGGTAGATTGAAGTTTTATACGAATAACATTTACTTTATCGAAGCTTACGTTGTGAAACTATCTGTATGGTACAGTCACTGTATTAAGATATATATATATATATATATATATATATATATATATATATATATATAATTTGTACTGTTTATATGTAATATTAATTATATTTATCTCAGTATGTATAATGTAACTAATATATAATTATATTTGAATACTTATATGTACCGGACTAGCTCTTATCTCAATGTGGGGATAGGGTTCAGGATTTTGTGGGAAATAATATTTGGTTTGAAAATATATGTGGATTGCACTTTATAAATATTATCTTATATGAGAAAAATATCTGGATAAAATTTATACACTAACGCATGCGTTATAAGGTTGCTGAATACAATTACCAAAGATGTCAGAATTGTCAAACAATGACCTGTTGAATTTATGTTTATGATTTTAATTGGATCAAAGAAATCTAAAATTTGGAAATAATTTAAAATTTTGCTTCTTTTGCAGGTGTTTACACAAGTATTATTTAAACATATACACTTATACATATAACAAATAATAATTGCAGAAAATCAACACAACCAAAAACACAATAGACAGGGTTATAATCAAAAGTAACTCACATGTAAATATTCCAAGAATCAAACAGATGTCTTCACACAGGTGGTTCCAAATAGATGCAGGCACTTTCCACTACCATTCATCCACAAGCTGCATACTGGCCCTCGGGTTTGTTGTTCACTTTGCTTCGGTAACTGGTAAAATTTCTCCACTTTACGGCTTCACCCCAACCACAATTTTTAAATTGATAATGTTTTATTTAAATGTATTAATGCTTTCTAATTGTATCGTTTTAATAATATTTAATGGTTGTAAAAGGTTTAAGTTAAAGTCACTTTATTTTTTTAGGCTACGGCTCAAATATAATTTTAAAAAAATCGCAGCAACAAATAAAACACAAATGAAGAAAAAATGATTACGATTTTATTTTGGCAAAACGTAACCAATATTCAATTCAACAAACGAAAATTTTAAAACGTTCAACATAAATCGTCACAAGTACGAAAATAATTCGTAATGAACTTTACGAAATTACACAGGTATCGGTAACCTAACTTATAATTCTAAATAATTGTCGGAATAAAAACAATTGCGCCTGATTTCTCGTCTCTCCGTTCGTATTTAAATTCTTCCCGATAATTATTTAGGTTAGGTAAACTTACTTGAAACACAAAAATCACTACACTATTTTCAAACTATTCAAACAACTGGCAAAATTATAGAGAGAGATCTGATCAAGGGCAATTCCTTTTATACCCTTTTGTTGGTTACCGTATCTTCAATTTTTTTTTAAGCAATTCTAAATATGTAACCATGTTTCTGATTGGTCGAAAATAATTTGAAAACTTAACTAAATTATAATTTTAGCGATAACTTCCTTATACAATTATGGATTTAAATTTTAATGACAGAAATAATATTATGCAAAATGACCTATTTTAATTTAAATTTGCTTAAATCTAACTAATCTTATAAACTACATTTAAATTACTTACATATATGTAATCCTGATAAAATTTAGCATAGGAAAACACACATTTAAAGTCCGAAATCTTAAATTTAAAAGAAATTTTATGTTTACCTAGTAAAATTATATACTCAACCCCATTTCATAAAATTTTGCGCTGAAATGCTTTGTACACTTTACATAACTATGTAAAAGTGAGGAAGACCTCCTATTAATCACTTTAATAATACTATTTAATCCTAATTTACTCTAAAAACTACAAATTTGTGAAAAAACATTTAATTTAAAACATAACCAAACTTAATTTTAAAATTACAAATAACTTACATTTAAAAATGTTCATGTACCTCAAAATGTTATCCAAACCATTTGTAATAACTGTCTTTATTAGATTTATTGTTCCTCTCGCTTGCATTGTATAATTTAATGTCACATTAAGAAGTCATATCGTTTAACATACTTTCTTGAAATTTTATTATACAAATGTATCTACATGTAAATGTCTTTGTGTGATTATGTTCTATGCACTGTTCTTAATATTTAAATTGCATCAAAATGTCTGTCACACAATCGCTTCCAAAAATATGTGATAAATGATCATATTAAGTTCATATTATAACCCTTTTCTAAATTTTACCAAATTTACTGCATTCTAAACTACTCATACAATATTCCTAATATAGATCCATCCTTACACTATGTGTACAACACCTGTAAAATATTCACATGCCAAAATACTTTCGAAAAATTGAAATTTACTGAAACAAACTAAAGTACTGAATTGAATTTACGGAAATAAGTTTATTTAACATTCCTGACATTCTTGCAAGTAGCACAATGCTTTTTATGAATAAATCAAAATGTATAAATGTTATTCAGATTGTTTTACCCAAAACAAATCCACTTTCTACCCATCGTGAACCAAATGACATCAAATAAATGTCTCGTACATGTATCATGCTTGAAATCACTCTTTTTTTAAAGAAATTACTAGTTAAAACTGTCCGATCCCTGTCTTACTCTTATCTAAACATCTCAATATATATATATATATATATATATATATATATATATATTTGTAATGGCTAAATTGACTTGAAAATATTTAATATTAATTAAATTAGTGTAAAAATGGGGATAGAGTTCTAATATTTGCAATTAACTTAAAAATGCTCCAGACTAACTCAGTATCTCCTAGGGGATAGGGTTCTAATATTTGAAATTAAATTGGCAAATCAAATAAAAATATTTTAACTTTTATTATTATCATAAAAAATTTAAATCTTATCGAATCTTTTTCGTGAAATCAAAAGAAATTTCATTTCACACATAGAAATATTCATGTTAATAATTAAATTGTAATTTTTAATTAATAGTTTCTATGTGAAACAGACTTCGTTGGAATTTGCACAAATTACGCATGCATGTCTTTGCTAACTTAAATAAATGCAGCCTGTCAAAAATTTCACCAAAGGATCTAAAATTAGTGAGTACAATTTTGAATTTCTTCAAAGTAAAATTATTTTTATAATTACACCTATTCATTGACTTCTCAGATATTGATACATGTTGTCGCACAAACATTTATACACAATCAAACAAAAAATATAAATACAGGAGATGAAAAAAATAATCAATGCAATAAATAAAATTTAACTCACATGTGTTGTTGCAATTTCCAAAGAATGGTCACATTAGGCTTGTTCCATATTAATATTAGACGTAGACTTCTTTACATGTATCGATGATACTGCCTTGCTGTTGAAAATGGTGCTGCTTAATTTCCATAACTTCATCCAAATCCATTAACTGGTGGTAAATCTTCCTCGTGGTAAATACGATGCACTTATGTAATATGCTCATATACTTTCAGACAAGCACTTTTATTTTATTTGTATATTTAAATGTTGATTTAAATATTTTAATAATTTTTCGGATTTAACTTGTATTTTAATCTTATATAAATTTTTATATTTACTTGCATTTTTATTTTAGATGCCGATACGAAGTTACATTTATTTTATAACCTCCATCACTATCAAAAAAAATAAACATCATATCCAAAAAAAAAAACTGAAGGATTTTATTGACATAAAAAAATGAACATCACCCGATGTTTAAACACGATTTCGAAATGAAACAAATAAAATATTATCGACAAATATAATCGGTAACCTTAGTTTAAATTTTGTTATAGGTTAAAACAATTGTTTCTGAACTCTCAACTCTACGTTGATCGCGTTTCAAATCGGATAATGTTAACGAAAATTTTAATTTACATGTTAACAAAAGCACTACTACCACTCTGATTTAGTCACAAAAAATTACAAAGGCAAGGGAAAGCAAGAGAGCGAGAAATCAGGAACAATTCCTCTTTATACTTTTCTCATTTTCAATGTTTTTTTACATTTCACACAAATTATGCCATAACTTTTTCAAATCAAATCGGATTTGCTTTTCAAATACATTTTTGAAATCAGGGCAACTTTCTGCATAAAAAGACACCTCACATGCCATACTTCGCTTCAAGAATTTACATTTTGACAAACTAAAACCTAAATTTACTAATATCTAACAAATTTTATATTTTAATAACTAAACTAATTACATTTTCAAATTTTACATAAAAAAACTGTATAAGAATACACTTATTTCTACCCATTTTACCTATTTTTAACAATATTCCTACTTTCATACCTTCTTTTCAGGTAGTTAACCCAACTTTTCTAATTTTATGTTTAGATTACATATTTACTGTTAATTTCTTTGTGAAAATGAGAGACACCTACTATTATATGCTTTTATAATTTACTCTGAACTTATCTTATCCTGCAACAACTATAAATTTGTAAAATTCTTAAATATAGTACTTAACCTAACTTTATATAATTTACTTCTAACTTACGTTTTAAACGTCTATATCACTTGAAATGTTTATCTATTATGTTCTTATATATGTCTCTAACACAATCACTGTTTATATGTGGTCCATAGTTCATAATTTTGTCTTTTCACATTTCCATATTGTTCACTTTGTAAGTTTTTGTATACAAATTGTATTTATATTGTAAATATCACATTGCACAAATGTTGTTCATGTTCTTAGCTATGTTTTTAAATCACTACCACTTCTTATGCACTTTTTAAACATTTTGTCTGTGATGTACCAATATACTGTTCGTACCGTAACCCTTTTTTATAGTTCGCATGGTTTATGCATTGTTCCTATTTCTATACATGTTCTACACATTAGAATTATCGTACTTCATGTAAACAATATCTGTCACGTGTTTAAATTGCTTAAATAAATTTGTTTAAATGTGAAATTACTTATGTATGTTAAACGAAACTAAACGTACACACTAATATGAATCGTGTTATTCTTTCTAACATGCTACTAGTATATCTCATTGCTTTTATGAATATAACAACCTTGTGCATACCTCACAAAGCCTTTTTTTGTTGCATCAAAACCATATTTTTATACTCGTATACTATTTTTTTCTCATAACGAACTGTATACTTCTTCAATTTTATTTAAACTTGTATACTATATAGAATTTAAGCTCGATAAACTCTAGCCCCTTCATTATGCCTATTTCTAACCATCGCTATATATATATATATATATATATATATATATATATATATATATATATATATATATATATATTGTACTATTATTTACAAACCCCCATATAATCGTTATTTTTATTTATAATTTATTATTATAGAATTATTAATTATTATTTATTGTTATTATTAATTTTTACCATTGGCTATTACTCTTAATATTGAAAGTATATTCGTCGGTAGAACAATTGGTAGAACATGAGACTCATCAACAGGGGATAGGGATCAAAATTTAGAAAGAACTCTACTTTTAACATTATAAAATAAATGATTATGAATTTGAATTATATTGATTGTTTGAATACAATAATCATAGTTAATATGATTAAAGCACATTGAGATAATGTCCTATTATTTCTATCGTATCTGAATTGATTAAGTAAATTGAATTATAATTTTTAATTCGCATTAATACCTGTGTTACACCCTGTACATAACAAAATTCTGTTAAAAGTATACGTGGGCATGCACTGTGAATACGCAAACATATGATTCGACTACAACAAAAAGTGAAATTCGACATACAAGTAAGTATACCTACGTTTGAATAAACAACAATTAATATAAAACATTTAAATTTTTAGAACAAATAACATTCCCTTTGGACATGCATACCTGTTGTTGCACATCATGGTTATTACAAAGGATTGAAATTATGAACATAACAATAAAGTACGTATCAATGTCAACAATAAGGTACTCACATACAACGTCCTCCTTTTGTGGGTTACTGCTGCTGAAGTTGATTGAAGACAACAGCTCCTGCGAACTGCAACTCTGCTCCTCGAACATCCAAATTTTCTTTTAAATGAACAGCTTATTCACTTAGGTAAGTTTCACTATTGTTATTAGAATATTGACGAATCTTTATTTTTAGGCTCATCACTTCTTTTTAATTAACTTCAAAATAAATTTTGAACAGCATGGATCGTTGAAGTTTGTTGTAAATTAAACACACTTTTGATAAACAAGGTGTATAATGATAAAAGCACGAAGACAACACAATTACATATCCATACCAACATTCACAATGTAAATTTAAAAACGAACAAAGTCGAAACTGCGGAAATATTTTTATAACTAGTCGAAAACTTCCGATTTGAAATTTTTAAAAGGTAAACTAACCTTAATTTAATTATTTTTCGACAAAAGACTATCACATGTTTTGTTAACACTTCCGATACTAAATCGCACTTTGTTAAATTCCCGAAGTGACGTTAATTTGTTTTTAAAAATTATTTTCAAAAAATTTGGCAACAGCTTACTTTGGCAAGTTGTTGCAAAAGATGAAAATCAAGAGAGTTTGTGAAGCTATTGTACTTGTATTTATATGATTTTACTCGACAACCAAATCATCGAATGTTTTCTATAGTTACGAAGAATATTCCCAGAATTCTGATTGGCTACTGTAATTTTCACATTACGATAATTCTTTAAAGCCCTATAACTTTCGCCCCATTTAACATTTCTTAAATCCAAAAACATTTACATAATCTACATAATTTTATCTATAATTTGAAACCAAACACGGACTAATTCCTACACTTAATAACTACGTTAATTTTTACACTTATTTATGAATTTTACACTAATTCTATGAATTTTACAGGCCTGGAAACTACTTCTACATGAATAGGGGATACTACTACACCCAAATATCCATCTTAAACATGCCTACGGCCAATTTGAGAGGAAAATTATTTAAATTCTACCAATACTCTTAAAAACTAAAATTAACAAAAATGGACATAAATATAAGGAATTATAACATAAAATTGAGGCTACCTTACTATTTTTGCCTCTACTAATTTATTTTATACAAATTGTCTCAATTTAAAATACTTTTTACAAAAATTTATATGCGAGGAGAAAACATAACCTCATTTTGTTTTTATAATTTTAATGTTAAATTTCACACTTTTAAACACGATAATTGTTAATGTAAGTGTTTAAACTTAATGTTCAAGTCACAAATTAATTTATTTTACCACTTTCGTAGGTTCAATAGGTCTTCTACGACTAGTGTCGGAATGTTGTCAATCACTAGTTTAAGGTCATAAATTGTTGATTACACACAATAATCCCAGAGCTGCTGCTTGAATCATGCTTTATAGTTACTCACTAAAGTGCTTGTTCTGTTTTTTCATAATTTTTGCACTAATATGAGTTTAACGCACTAATACGATTGTTTTTCACTAATCTTGGCTATGTACATGTGAATTGCGACATTGATACAAGCCTAAATCTAGTTTTAACATTATTTTTGTCAACCACAACCTGTATTACATGTCGTGAGGGAATATTGTTTTAAAATAAACTTAACAAAACTAAATGAAAACTTGAATTAACACAAAACGATAACAAACATATCCTATACTTCTATGTACTGTGCTGTCGATTACTTATATTAACATTATTTAAATTATATTAAGAAATATTTAACTTTTTCAAACATCTCAATGTTTATCAATCATTCTTATCTAGAATTATTTAATGAAATGTACCATTACGTACTAACTAAAGAAATACTTTACTATGCAACTTAAATAGCTACTTGCAGGTAATTTGAATCATCTCAATATATATATATATATATATATATATATATATATATATATATATATATATATATATATATAATATATATATATATATATATATATATATATATATATATATATATATATATATATATATATATATACAATGGTATAGTTCCGATTAAAACTGCAATCATTCCAATAAAATTCTTTCGCCTACGTATATGATGCTTAGTAAAGAATCGAAGTTTTTCTGTCACCACCATTTCACTCTTGTGCATTATGACAAAAAAAATTAACAGAAAATTAGTAGCTAATTTATTCAAAACTATTTAAGAACTTATTTTATTTTTGAAACCGTCCTTAAGTAAAAAAAACTATACACTTCTCTAAAAACAAAAGCTTAATAATTCCTGAAAGCTCCAACGCAAAAAAGTCACTGTTAGTTTTTACAAAATCTATGCAATAAATATATTAGAAACCACCGAAATTATATGAAATAGTAAAAAAGTAAATGCAATGTCGATTTGAATGTGGCAGTGTTTTGATTTAATAAACTAATTTGTTGAAAATGCTTTTATGTATTTACAGTTATAGCGACTATAGCAACTTGATCGCAGTATTTTTCTTATCTCCTGTTAACTCAGCGGATCATATTTTTTTAAAAATAAATTAGATCACAGTGTATGTTTTTATTTGAAATTATTTCTAGATAAATGTTGCAGGATATTTGTACTAATGTATATTTGTATATATATATATATATATATATATATATATATATATATATATATATATATATATATATATATATATATATATATATATATATATATATATATATATATATATATATATATATATATATATATACAGTGATAAAAAATACGTAAAATTACCTAAGTCAGTAAATCTTAAAATACAATGACATCGCAACTGCCTGGTTTATATTACAAATTGAGTGCAAAGGTTTAAAAGTAGACAATGTTGTAGTGCATTTTAACGCCAACTATGTAGTAAATTTTTTCGTCACATAACATCCCTATGCCATGACCTTACTGTAATGTATATATATATATATATATATATATATATATATATATATATATATATATATATATGTGTGTGTATTTACAGGAAAAAATACGTAAAATTACCTAAGTCAGTAAATCTTAAAATACAATGACATCGCAACTGCCTGGTTTATATTACAAATTGAGTGCAAAGGTTTAAAAGTAGACAATGTTGTAGTGCATTTTAACGCCAACTATGTAGTAAATTTTTTCGTCACATAACATCCCTATGCCATGACCTTACTGTAATGTATATATATATATATATATATATATATATATATATATATATATATATATATATATATACAATGATTACATGTAGCAAGACTACTATTGCAGTTTGTTTTGTTGAATAACACAAGTCATTTGTAATCAAAACTCAGAGTGCTTAGCACTATGTGTCTTAAAATTATTTTTATATTTTGTCACAAAAAGGCATTTGGCACATTTGTAAATAGGACCTCTTGAATTATGCCTTTTAAGGTGATCCCTTAAGTATTCTTTCACTTTTGTCGAATAACTGCATTGGGCACACTTGTAATCAGTATTTAAACTATGTTTTGCACTATGTCTATTAAAACTACTTTTATACTGTGTTACATAAGCACATGTGACACACTTGTAAATAGAACTACTTGAATTGTGCCTTCTAACGTGATCCCTTAAATATTCTTTCAGTTTTGTTGAATAATTGCATTGGTCACATTTGTATTCATTACTTAAATTATGTTTTGCGCTATGCCTGTTAATATTTCTTTTAGAATTTGTTACATAGTCACATTGGTCGCATTTGTATATAAAACTTCTCGAACTGTGCTTTACACGATGTTTCCTTAAATATTGTTCCACTTTTGTTGTATAATCGCAATGGTTACATTTGTAATCAATATTTGAATCATGTTGTGCACGATGCGTCTTAAAACTACTTGCATAATGTGTTACAAAAACACATTTGTCACATTTATATTTAGGACTACTAGGATTGTGTTTCACCAGATGATTCCTTAAGTTTTGTTTCATTTTTGTTACATAATCGCATTGGTCACATTTATATATAACACCTTTCGAATTGTGCTTCTCAATATGATTCCTTAAATATTGTTTTATTTTTGTTGTATAATGACATTGGTCGCATTTATAATCAATACTTGGATTATGTTGTGCACTATGTCTATTAAAAGTACTTTTATAATTTGTTACAAAAACACATTTGTTACATTTATATTGAAGACTACTTGAATTGTGTTTAACAATATGATTCCTTAAATTTTGTTTCACTTTTGTTACATAATCGCATTGATCACATTTGTACATAACACTTTTTGAATTGTGCTTCACAATATGATTCCTTAAATATTGTTCCACTTTTGTTGAATAATCGCATTGGTCACATTTGTGACTAACATTTGGGTTATGTTGTGCATTATGTCTATTAAAAGTACTCTTATAATTTGTTGCATAAACACATTTGTCACATTTGTACTTAAAACCACTCGAATTGTGTTTTCTGAAGTGGTTCCTTAAATATTTTTTTACTTTTGCTGAATAGTCACATTGATCACATTTGTATATAAGACCAGTTAAACTGTGCTTTACAATATGATTTCTTAAATATTCTTTCACTTTTGTAGAATAATCACAAAGGTCACATTTGTAATCAATATTTAAATTATGTATTGCACTATGTTCATTAAAGCAACTTTTATTATTGGTTGCATAAACACATTTATCACATTTGTATTTGAGATCGCTCGAATTATGTGTTCTAACGTGACTCTTTAAAAAATGTTTTACGTTTGTGGAATAACTGCATTGGTCACACTTTAAGTAACTTACTTCCGCAATATCAGTTTTAATATCATTTAATGAATAAGATTTCTCTTCCTCGTTCTTATTTTCAGTGTCTTCGATTTCGTTTTTAACTGTGATACCATTAGAATCGCCATCAATCTCGTCTTTGATTAGATCAGTATTTAACATAACATTTTTTTGAGTAAGAAACAGATTGATTTGTGCTTCCTTCTCAGATTCGAGTTTAATAATGTTTTCATTAACTTGCCCCGACATTTAGATTTGTTCCAAATTTGATACAATTAAAAAAGAGAAGAAATTCAATACCACGAATAATTCGTTCATACTCAACAACAATGAATGATATAGAAGAGAAAGTTGGTAATGCCACAGTCCCACAGAGTTCAGCTCCACTCCGCAAACAAGATAGTCGGTAAGGACGTCAACTAAAATAATATATTTGAAATTTTTGACGCGGCAAATGATTTGTCCAATCATTTTTGAGAATTCTAAAGTGGTACATTCACAGTTAAAAGTAAATTATTACAGTTTACTGCTGACATTTTCCGCGTGCGTTTTATTACTTAATCCTTTTATTGTGTTACTCTTGTTTGTTAAAATCAGTTTTTTTGAAGACTTTGGTTGTTTTATTTATGAAATAAAGGTATGTACCGGTTGTCCCATTTTCGTATGTTTTACGGGGTATCTCGCTTATTTTTTACGTTAGAACCTTGCGGTTTTCGCGACACCGTGCTATTTGTTAATGAAACCAAAGATGCACTAATCAAATTTGCCATAGCCATCTTAGTTTGTGTGCTACAGGGTGATTTTGGAAAAATTGCATTTTCAGTCATCCCCTGTAACTCTGTTATTGTCAGACATATTAAAAAAGTAAAAACTGATATTTGTAGATTTTTTTACGTAGAATTTAGTGGCGTACTCAGATTTTCTTTAGAGGTCACAGTTTTTGATATATTGACATAACCTGCTTTTTTTATGGGACACCCTATATATTTTTTTAAAATCTTTTTTCCCTTGCCAAGAGCTTTCCAAAATATAGCATAATCTATATTTATTTTTATAAATAACGTGACAAAATGATTTTTTTCTATAATTTACATTGATAATAGTGGATAGCCGTGGGTAACCATGGTAACGCAAAAAACATAATAATTAACGTTCTGCTATTACTTAGGTATTTGATTTTTGAAGTTTCTGCTTCTCTCAAATTATGCCTGGTTACATTTTCCCAAATTTAGTGCTGATATTTATTGTTATCGTTCTTGTTCTTGTTCTTGTTGTTGTTGTTTAATTATTTTTTAATATCGCTCAAAACCAAAAATTTGAAAACTGAGAAATATTATATAAATACCTGCTTCATATTATCTAATGAAAACACAGAGCAGGCCTTAGAACTCTATCTGAACAGGTCAGTTAATTTTTACCTTAGAATTTGTATTTATTTTATGTACCTATTTTGTCAGATAGATATCCTGAAAGATGACAACCCGACAGAAGAATATTTCAAAAATTAAAATTTAATCTTTGCCAACATGGATGTTTTAACAAACCTCGACCCCGAGTTTACAACAAAAAGAACGAGGAATCAGAGATCAACGTTTTAGCAGTTGTTCAAGCCACTCTTGAAACCTCGTGCAGGAAAATAGATGAAGTGACCAGTATGTCTAAAACAACAGTGCAAAGAATTTAAAAAAAAACATAAATTCAAACCCTACAAGTATAAACTTGTTCATCATCTGCACCCTGGTGATGCTGAACGTAGATTGGAGTTCTACAATTGGTTTATAAATATGAAAACTCATGACAATAATTTTGAAAAAAAAATAATTTGGTCAGGCGAGGCACATTTCACAAGTTCGGGAATCCTTAATAGACACAACTTGCGGTTTTGGAGTCCAGAAAACACCCACGTGATTTTTCCTAGAGGGCGTTAAGACAGGTTCGGATTTAATGTCTCCTGCTTTATTTTTAACCAAAAAATAGTTTACAAGATTTATGAAGAAAACCTAAACTCTAATGGGTGCTTACAAATTCTACAAGAAAAAACTATGAACATTTTAGAAGATATTCCACTGGCTCAACTGAACGATATGTTCTTCCAGCAGGATGGAGCTCCAGCCCACAATGCTAGAATAATACAAAACTGGCTAATAGAACGTTTTCCCAGGAGATGGATTGGAACAAATGAACCTGTTCGATGGCCACCATGATTTTGTGGGGGTATTTAAAGAATAAAATTTATTCAAGGCAATATTCCAACATGCAACAATTAAAAATTGCAACGGAAATTGCTTTTGCAGAATTACGAAGACAATCATTTATTTTGGAAAATGCTATAAAAAGAATTTATAAACTTTGTGAAACTTGTAGGATACATAATGGTCTGCAATTCGAACAATATTTGTGATTAATTAATTATTTTGTTTTTTATCAATGTGAATTATAGAAAAAAATCATTTTGTCACGTTATTTATAAAAATAAATATAGACTATGCTATATTTTTGAAAAGCTCTTGGCAAGGGGTTTTACTTTTTTAATATGTCTGACAATAACAGAGTTACTGGGGATGATTGAAAATTCAATTTTTCAAAGATCACCCTGTAGCACAAAAACTAAGATGGCTATGGAAAATTTGATTAGCGTATATTTGGTTTCATTAAAAAAGTAGCACGGTGTCGCGAAAATCGCAAGGTTCTAACCTAAAAAATAAGCGAGATACCCCGTAAAACATACGAAAATGGGACAACTTGTGCAAGAATTTTTATAAAAATGTAATTTTAATGTAATTTTTATGTTTTAAGGTTATCCCTATTATGGCTGGAGCTACGAAGAAAACTATACATTCAGAGGCTCGAAACATTATCAAAGATGTTATATAGTTCTTTGGTAGACAAAAAACTGCTAGTGTATGGGCATTCCCTTTGGTCATGGCGACCGAACTTGCAGCGGCTTCTGTTGGGAAATCAGTTGCTACTATTTTGAGGATCAGAAAAGAAGCTGCTGTGACTGATGGTGATTTACTCGATTCACCTTCGAAAAAAAGGAGAAGCGGAGGACCCACAAAATAGTAATGGATGAGTGTGATTTAGGAATCTTAAAAAGAACAGTGCAAGAGGTGTTCACGGTTAACAAGCAATTCCTTCTTGAAAGCCCTTTCTAAAGTGTTCCATTTATTCTTAATTTGTAACGCACTAAAACAATATCCTTGATTTTTCATTTCTATTTTATTTTTGGTCTGTAGTTTTACTGTTTTTCCCTATCTTTAGTCTGAATTCTTCGTATAACGATATTAAGAGTTTTACAGAAGAGTCGCACCACCCGATTTGTAATAGTTCACTTGATGTATCTAGAATACATTATAAAAGAAATTATTAACCACTATCCAATAATATCCTACACAATAAGTAATTAATTTAATAAATAAAATGTGCTTGTTAAACAATTGTAACTTAACACATTTTTAAGGAATGCTTAATTACCATTCGTATTTTCTTCTAGATTTGCCTTTTTGATATATCCTATTTCTTTGCCTATAAAATTAAAAAGTAAACATCTTTATTTATGATCACATAAATCAGCAAAACACATATCCTAACCTCAAATTCTTGGTTCGCCGTTTTGTGATTTTGTCAAGAAAATATTAGTTACATTTTTTTTCGGATTGTACCTTAATAGCTACTATAGCGCCGGTATCCCCTCTCCAACTATCTTGTTTGCTGAGTACAGCTGTAACCAGATACATCACGGCAATAGAAGTTTTTGTGAAACACAACACTATCGCCCCCTGATGGTTGGGAGCAACAACTACGACGGAGGTAAATTTAAATTCAAAACATCAGGCCGGGAACTTGAAATTTTATCAGTTGAAGTAGCCTAATGCAAATTTGGCATATGAATAAGTTTAATGTATAACCTTATTCATATACAAATTTGTGTTTAGACAATTCCAACTGCAGAAACAAAGCTGCAATGTATTAAAGAATTATGCATATACTTGGTAATAATGGTTTAAATAAATGTTTTAAAGCGTTCTCAATACAAATCGTTAAAATAACTAGAAACACCAAACATTCAATAAAAGATAATGCCGTTGACTCAGTAGGTAGATTAAATCGGGCTTGGTTCATGCTTTTTGATTTGCTTAATTACCAACAAATTTCTGCTTAATTATTTCCACCTAACATCAATATAGTAACTTCAAGGTAACAATAATCAAAGTTATCTTGGACGCCAAGTTATTTTTTATTACACTCGAAATAAATAAACCGAGGATACAATAAAGCATTCGCCAAAATGTCAAAATAAAAGATATACAAACTATGTTTATTAAACATTTAAATTTGGGATTATGTAAAATAAATCTTAAAACTAGTGTTAATAGCTTTATACTAATAAGTCATTGGCGTATGAGAACCTGTTATTAAAATGTTTGTACAACTTCTTGAGAACCTCTGCTTATCGTAAGGAATGCGGAAATGTAAACCATAGATGATGTAATCTTCGTACCAATGTTGCGCAATATGTCGTATTTTCAATGTTTTACGTTGTAAAACATACCAAAGTTGAATTTACTTCTTATAATTTGAATAATCCAGAATTTATTGCATTCTCTTGAAGGTTCAAATAAAAAGGTGTGATCTAAATTTAGATCTGAATTAAATGCAAAATTAGCTGCAGTTGTTTTTAAAAATGCTGTAATTATTTTATGTATAGTATGAAATGCAGTGGCAATAGCTTCTGCCGGGTACAGCAAACGTTTGCTCCAACTACCACCACACTCTCGCCCTGCGGTAAGTTTATTATCATTGGTTTGGTTAGAAAACAAATCATCAATACACTGTTTACAATCACGCAATGTCCTAACTTTCTTCAGAATGAAACCAGCAACATAATTATTTGAAAAACGTTAAAGTACTGCAAAGGTTCCAAATTTATTGAATTTATTCCAGTGTTTGTGGCAAAACATGTTCTTGTGAGGTTAAGGGTGACAAAGGTAATCGAACAGCCAAATTGTTGCCAATGGTAGGAATCTTATCACTTGTGTTTATCAGAAATTTGATATTTTGTAGTACTGCTGCACAATTGTCGTCCTCACAATTAAATGTGGGTTTATGTAAATTGAACATATTATTTATCCAGACAGATTTAAAAGTTCCAACAAAATTGGTAGCTGTTGGATTTTGTTCCTTGAACCATGACTAATTTATTATACCCCACTACCGCTACTACAATTACTTTAGCGTAAGTAACTACTACACCTGTTAAGACCTACTTACCTGCTAAATCCCCCGACTTGTGCAATATCAATATTGAACACTATCCGAACCTAAACAAACGATTGTATGTGTTCTACGAGAATTGGGTTTGGATATCAGCTTTATGTAGGGCTTATATCGAGCCCGCTAAGAGCTTGTTCGAATGGCTGACTTTCCTTCCAAAAACTTTTAAGCTCTTTGATGCAATATATCAGAAACCTAACAGTGATATTGTCTTTTTCTGAGATCGGTATATTTAACACGTTCAATTTCCTAGTTTACAACTGACATCTGGATGGCCTCAATTATACAGCTACTATTCTATCCACACCAGTAGCAGTTTGCATACCTCCGTAAACACTTAAGGCGGGTATACACTGATTCTTCATGGAAAAAAACCAGATAATTGAATATGATGAATGTCTTCATCGACCAAGAGCGCATTTACTATATACGGATGCGTTTCCAACTTTACCGCCTAAATTAACAACAACAATATTTAGATATACTAACGGAAATCTATTCTTTATCGATAGGAATGGATTATACGAATATGAGTTTACGGCAGTGTGATGCAATGTTGGAAACGGAAAGTTTATTCGTCCATATTTCATACTCATTGCGCAGGTGAGAGTTTATCAGAGAAACTATATGATGTATTGACAAAACTTATGAAGCTGCACAACCTGTTAAAAATGAATAATCTTTTACATTATAACTATGGCCTATTAATGTTTAAAGTAATCTAAGATTTTGGCAGAACAATTTACCTCTAGATAATATACTTTCTTCATCGCTCAGATCTTTATATATCGTTGCTACTTCATTTATAAAATCTTCATAAGTTGAATAATTACTATAATCATTCATATAATTAAGCTTCTGATTTACCACACCCACTGATGAAAAGAATAGGTTGATGGCCTGTTCGGATAATAATACTGAATTGTTCTCTCTGCTTATTCTGATTTGCTTATCTTCATCGGTAATAAACAGCAATTCAGTTTTTACACCATAACCTATAAAGATAGTTTTCTCAGATTCGGCAGCTTTTAGAATTTGACGTATCAGATGCTCGGTTTTAATGTTTGGAATATCGCTTCAATCCTCTATATCAAGATACAAACAACATATGTCGCTAAATGATGTTTCAAATAATTGTACTATATGTTTAGTCATTATTCATTAATGAACTTCCGACTTCAAGTATAGTAGCGCGATCTAGAAATAGCAATCACGTTAATAATAATCATTCTACAATAAAGGTTTTAGTAAGACATCTTTGCCGCAATACTTATTACCTTTAGATCAGTCATCCCATATATCCCTATATGAGATATACATAATTATTATCATATGCATTAAACGCTCATATTGTTCAGCATCCATATCGTCCGGTTGACCTCAATTAATTAATAATCAAACTATACCTTAACCGTATTTATTAGTTAAAAAGCATGACGTCACAATAATGAGTATGAAGTTCAGTTACATCCGCAAACCACCATAAGATATGAATTGTTACTATCAAGTCATTGAAACTCAAGAAAGAAATTAAAGCACTTGTACAAGAGCAAACACTTGAGATTATTCCAAAAATAACTTAAAGAAAATAACATTTTCCCTAAGTTTAAGAAGCCACGCAACTATGCAAGAGAAAATATAGTCCAATTAAAGCAAATATACAAGAAAATACATGTAGTCCAAGAAGGGCACTTAGTGCAATAATTAAGGCATGAATATGAAAATTTTTTCTAAGTATCAAAAATTAATTTATGCATAAATAATCACTTAAAATTATTTAAAAACACGATAAATTTGATATTTCATGCAACTTTGTATTATATATAATTAAAAATTATTATTAATAATAATTTTTAATTACATATTTACTTTTGAACTCATTCGTTCATAACAAAGCTTATAATGATTTGTATTAGGTATATTAAGTGGATTCTTGAAAATGTGTTTTCCTGTAAATTTCCATAAAAACTGTATCAAATATTAAATTGACCCTTATATATATTATTATTCTGAACACGTCAACCTTTGAACAAACGTCAATTTTGTGGTTAATTATTTAAAGTAACAATTCAAATTGGATGAAAATGCATTACGATAATAACAAATTTTACTTTTCCACCCTAAACCTCGCTGCCTGATGATTTTTTAAAAGTGATTTTGTCGTGTTTACCATTTTTGTATTAAAATACTGTGTTTGAACTCATTTGTAACAATTATGACTTTATGTGTAAATGCATTTTAAAATTGTGAATTTTATAATCATTACTAATTACAAATTTTTTTGCAGTGATTTGAAAAACTTGTAACAAACTTCAAACATGTTGTTAATAATTTACCTCTATGTAGGCAACTTAACGTGCATTTCGTGCAGCGTGTGTTGCATATCATAGTTGCATACAAGCATGCATTTAATTATTCTAAAAATAAACTCGTACGCATAGTGTTTGCACATTAGATTCACATGTCATGCGCAAAGACTACTTTAGCGTTGATTGGTTAGTGATATTTTGAAGATTATTGCTTTGTTAATTTTTTTTTAAAAGTGCTATACAAATTGTATGGTAAGCTATTTTAAACTATTATATAAAAGTTTGAGCCGTTTGGTTTTTCAGGCACTTTTATTTTTTATTTACTTCACCTTTACTGTTAGTTTACACATTTACGTAATTAATTATTTTACCGTTAATTTTATTATTAATAGTACTAGTACGATTGATCAAGAGTGAGATTTATTCATTTGGGAATTATAAAACATACGAATCTAGATTTATTTCAACCCTGAAGTAATATTACGCAACAATTGCCAAAAACGCTGAGCCAGCATGCTTCCATTTCGTTATCTACAATATTTATAATTAAATATAGGTTGTGTAATAAATTTGTTATTGTAGAAACTTTCTTTTAACTTTATTGTATACTGGTTTATTTGTTTCTTCCATACGAGTTGGCGTCCGAGTATTTAACAATTAGTTTCAGGAAGAAGCAACCCCGATTTTAAAGCCAACATATCTAGGTACATTTAAATATTTTTTGGTTAATAAGGCAAATCGATAATTTATGAACCTACGACTGTTCAAAAGGCACAAAATCATCTTGTTATTACCCAAACTGTTAAGTAGTTAAAATTTATAGCCATGGGTCTATTCTTGCATGTTATTCTCAACGTATTAAAAATTTTAGTTATTAATTTTTTCATACGAAAAGTATCATTATGTAATAATGGTTACTTCTTTGAAATTGTCGTTGATAACGAAACCATCTAGCAGCATAGTATATTTTTCGAAAATATCTCATTTTAACTCTGTCGGTCCTGCACTACACAACTTCTAGTAGGCAAGTTTTTTTTTAAATTTGCTCATATTAAATTTTTGGCGTATTGAATTATTTTTATATAATTCATGTCGCTTCATAAATTGTTTCGATACTCTTTTTAACTTTTTAATTATTTTTATTCTTTTTTTTTACAGATATTGCGATGTTTAATGTTTATATTTAATTTAACATCTTGTAATGAATTTGTTAAATGAAATTTTGCCTCGACTAGTAACTCAGGGTATAGGGTTCAATGAATTAGTTTTATGATGAAATTATATTAAACATCCATATTAAAATTTTGAGATACATCAATTGCTGTCTTGATATAATTTGAATTCATATTAAATTGTTTTATTTAAACACCTCGTATCATAGGTAATCATACAAGATATTGCGCGCATGCGGATGTCTGTTTATATATAATCATGTTGAACATGTGCATTATGCGCTTCATGGCTGAACAACTAAATAAAATACTTTTTCTGTAAGTATAATTTGACTTTAAATTGATGTAGTATTAATATACAATTAATGAATCGCGTTACTATTCGCTGCCTGTTATGTAATCTGTTTAAATTCTTGACACATGTAAACATAGGTGATACGCATTATTCATAAACATAACCTAGATTATTAATATGAGATTCATTTAAACTTACAGCGTCCTTAATTTTCCTTCGGCTGCGGCAATCTTCAAAATTGCAGTCCTGTTATCCAAATCAGCTGTATTGTGAATCACTCGAAGTATGCTATCGCAACAGTGATTGATGTAGAGCATGAGCTTTTTAGGTACGTTGCTTATTTAGTTCTCCAAAAAATTTTTCAAACACTTAATTTTAATATTGTATAATTTAATACAATAAATTATCTGCATTCAATTTATTTATTAATACCTTTTAATTTCTATAAAATTGATAAAACCATCTTTAATCTTTGTTAAATTCGTTTATATTAAAAAAAAAATTGATAACATTATTTAACATTTCCTTTGTTTATCAATTTGACATTTCACGTATTATAGGTAATTTACTATAACCTCACTTTTGTTTAAGTAGTTTAAAATTTTCGAATATGTTTTGTTTTTACTTGAATTAGGTTATGTTATAAAATTAAAAATATTAATTTTGATTACATGCTCTTAACAAAATAACATGCTTTCACCTTCAACATTGTTAGCAGACTGATTAGAAAAATTTGCAAATGCAGTATCATTTTTTTCTTAAACACCAATTTTGATTGGAACTCCATACAATACAAACAAACCTGATCTTAATTCTGATTGGCTGATCATATTTCCGAAATTTACAATTTATTAAACTTACAAATATCTGTGTTATACTAGGATACATCTTAATATAATAATGTATATAATAAATATTATATACATTAAATTCTACACAAAATTCCCTTCAAAATGATACCTCATTTGCCATATCTCGCTTTTAAGATACCTAGCTATTAATAATAACAATAACTAAGAATTTTCACATAAAGAAATTTTCTCATATACTATTATAATCTCCACAGGAAAACTATGGTCATTATTGGATTCTACAACCCGAAAATCATAAAGCTACACTTATTTTAAATCCAACATAGCCTAAAACGTAATATTCTATCTCACTACCGGAGTTCGAAATTGCCATAACTTGTTTTCTCATCATGTTCAGTTAATTTCCACCAACAATGTTTACTTCACCCACATGTTGTCTAATACAAATTATTTTCTTTTATTTTAGAACTGAAGCAGATCATGCAATCAGAACAGGATTTCCTTTTTCCAAATGGATATCATGAACAATATTAAAGAAAATACATAATTTCTATCTTCATGAACTTATGTAACTTGCGACCATACATATATATTTGACCAATTCCATCACAATGATTATATTATAATTTTTATTATGAACTTATGTCTTTATAACGATCATTTTTACCACTCAAGAATATCATCTCAATATGTATAACAAAACCAAATGGCATGATTTAAACCAAACAAGGAATTTTCTGCACTATTCAACTTGGTAAGTATTTTAATGCAATTTTATACCATCTATATTTCTAAATAAAATTACATATACATTTTCTCAAATACTCTTCAATTTTTTTATTATGACATTTTTCAAACAATTATAATTTAGATCTAATTATTTTTTTCTTTTTTATACTTATTGACCTTTATCGCTTGTTCTGCCAGGATTCATTTCTACATCTAGGAATGACACAGTTGAATGCTTCATGTGTGTAATAATCTAATGGCTGCCATCTGATAATCCACTATAGAACCACTTTTTTAATCCTTTTTACAATGTCACTCATAGCAATAATTAATATATAAGTATAATTTTTTTATAAATCACATGTACAATCTGTTCATAAAGCAAATAAATTATTTAACATATCATTTTATTTTTTTTGTGTGCACGTTAAAAATTTGGGTGTGATACACGAGTCCTTCACGCACACAACGTCCGGCCGCTACAAGGTGACTGTCTGCGTTTCTCGTTAAATAACTAATGGACGATCTTGAAGGGAAGGGGCCTATCCTCTCATTCAATTAGCTCACCATCACAACAACCTTCTAGGGTCCACGTATCTGAGTGGGCTGACGCCGGAGGAGGACGGGACTCAAATGTTAGTTTACGTCGCCGGTGTAACCATGAAAGTGAGGGAACTTTGTAATTATGTTGAGGTATAAACGTTTACATTGTATAACCTTTGTACTGTGTAACCTTTGCATGTAAGACCCTTGTACTGTGAAACCTTGAAAGTGTAGAGAGGGGCGGGGCATAAATGATCATCCACATCGCTGGTTTGACCCTCGACCTTGAAAATGAGTGACTTTGAAGATGGGTGGAGGTCCCAGAAACCTACCTACTTTTGTCTTTTATTTACACAAAATTTATTACAGCGATAATTATATTTACAGCAACTTTTTATTTGTTTGAACAGCTGTGAACGCGGATGTACCTTCGTGATGCACAACTAAATACACGGAACTTTACGATATAA
This sequence comes from Vesta saturnalis, assembly GCA_036346205.1. Taxonomy (NCBI): domain Eukaryota; kingdom Metazoa; phylum Arthropoda; class Insecta; order Coleoptera; family Lampyridae; genus Vesta; species Vesta saturnalis. The sequence goes on along the minus strand of JARFJB010001913.1, from coordinate 1,104,801 downwards.
GAATCAACAAATGTGCAATTTTACCCAAATATGAGGAAACCGCTAAAATTAAACAGTAATTCTTTTCAATGGACCCGAAATTGTCCCTTCTGACTATCGGAACACAGCCCAAAAAGGTCCTCGGGATGATTGAATTCTCTTTAAAGCCCACACTAGGTGAGCTTTCCCCACGATAGCTTTAGATTCCCCGGTAGAATGTAAGTAAATTCAGTACGCTCTAAGATCACATCACGCGCACAGCGTTCAACCTCTTGCTTTTACAGATTGACCTCGACTAACGAAAAAAACTCCCCTCCTTTCCCCACAAGATCACGTCATCATTTTTAATCATCGCATAAAAATCTTCCATAACCAAATTGAACAGTAGACAGTTCTCAGGATAAGAAACATACTTGATATCTAGAAACGAGACGCACATGTCCTGTCAACAACAAACTCAATGCGTAACTGAATTGGTAAACTTACTTGAAAAAAAAACAGAAATATTTAAACGTGATTGAACCTTTCGTTATTAACCGCAATACAAACAACTTTATACCCATACATGTTTAGTTACTTAAAAAAACTTTTTTCAAGCATCATGAAGTTTAATTCCTTTCCAAACTGCGATAACAAACTTTAAAATAAAAATTTCCAGTAATAGCGTGTTAATTAACATTCCACTTATATTATAAATATCCTAATATTCGAAAAAAAGTACATAGGGCAAATTCCAGCCACACGTGACGGTGTGTAGTTGTAATCATAGTCCCCAGCGGTCAAGGGCAAACATCCCGTTGCTTCTAGTGAATGACGGTTGTATGTCGGTGGGCTAGACTTATTTCTCGTCCTTCTGACGATGTTAAGAAACGGCGTCTGGCTTACTTACATGCAATCACACTTCCCTCTGCGTATTTTAGAGTATAGATGTTTAAACACTACGTGTGGACGATATCGAGAGCTAAGTGTCTACTGGTCTGAAGTGGGTCAGTAAATGTCTGGTGCTGCATGGGTAGAATTTTTCAAGAAGCGAAGACACCAAAACAAACTTCGAAATTGTTGTTTTTGTCTTCTTTCTTGTTAGTGTTATACCATTATAAAGGCCAAGTGTATAAACACTAATATTAAACGGCGTCAACTTATAACATTATAACAAAAGCGATGATGTAATAAATAAAACGCCACTGCCATTGGCTCAATCGGTAAATTAAGATAAGGGAGAGTTCTAATATACTGGGTTTAATTGACATACTTGAAATACTGCATGCTTCCCATCTGCTTAATTATTTTCACTTATACTTAATTAATAAGAAAAATATGTAATGTAAATAAAAACAATAAAATGATACCTCGAGCGCCAAGCTATTTTTAAATATATGTTATTGGAACAGCTAAACCAAGTTTGTTAATAATAATACAACATTAATCAAAATGAAAATAAAATTACAAGACACACTAACGTTTATTTAATAATCAATTGTAATGGAAAAGGTCTTAAATCTATTCGTTAATTACTAAAAAATCATACCTTTGAACAGTTCTGTATATATTTTATTACCGCTGGTGACACATGAAACGGAACGGTCAACTAGATGAAATTATTATAGCATCATTGTGGTGCAATCTCCAGATCTAAGGTTACCAGCCACACCCTACTGGAATTATCTTGATAATTTATTCTTAATAATTCGAATCCATAATAATTAATGCATTACTTTGAAGTTTTTAGTATGTAAAAAAATTGCTATTGATGATGTAAACCAAGTAAAATAAGGTAGTTAATAAAAGTGGTACTTTAAAAGTAAAAATTAAAAATTAATTCCATTACAATTAAAAAATAACAAAATAGTGCTTTAAAAATATATGCATTATTAAAGTATGCAAAAGGTGTAAACGTATAAAATATAAAAGTGTAATAGTAAGTAAGTGAGTTATAAAAAGAAAGTAAAAGTGCCTAAAAAAAAAGCAAAGGCTTTAGTTTTAACTATAATGAGAAAAAAAAATAACTTACCATCTACCGATGGCACTTTACACTAAAATTTAGGGAAAATTCCCCACAACTACATGCTTCATGCTATTACGTTTAGCAGCAAGTGAATTGAAAAAGAAAAAAGGCTAGTTATTACGCATTGCGCTGCTTTTAAATGATCAGAATACCATTTCTAAGGAAAGGGAACTATAAATCTATGAAATATATTCACTTAAAAAATATGTACTATTAAGATATGCAATTTAAGTTGCCTACCTCATACAAAACTTAAAACTTTTCTTATATTTACTGCTAAATGAATAAAAGATCAAAAATTAAAGTGTTATTTAATT
>JARFJB010001913.1:912500-1097500 GCA_036346205.1 Vesta saturnalis | reverse complement strand
TAATTATTCATTTACTTAAATACCTGAGATATTTTCAGTTTATTTTTGTTAGTATAGAGAATTCCTTTTATTTTTATATTCACAGTATTGAATAAAACTTATGTAATCCGATTGTGTTCGAATAAGATTATATCCACAAAATAGAAAGGTGGTTTGACCCGGTCCTGAAAGTCTCATTGCTTACTCACGAGTTACCAGAAATTTACTTTGTTGACGAACGTCACAAATACAGCTTTTCTTTGTATTTCGCCTTTCCTGCTCTCAATGAACTAATTATGTATATATGTAGAAAAATCTGTTGATAACATTCCCCCCGTAAAAAATATTTTTTTAAGAATGGAACCTCTGGTAAAAAAAATTAAAAGAAAATTTTATACATAAAAACAATCCAGATTAAGAAATTTTTTTATTTCAAACAAAAAAAATGCGTTTTTCAAGGGAATGAAATCGTGTATTAATAAATTCATACTTTTTTCCCGATAACATTAGGAGTAAATTGTACCCCAAAGTAATTTTAAGCATGAACCTCTGGTAGGAATTATAAAAACAATCCTCGCTGAGCTGAAGGCCCTTCATTTTTCTTTTCATTTCATAACATTCTAAATCCAGTTTTATTTCTTTTAATATTTTTAGTAAATCCTCCAACCTCTTCCTTCCTTCTCCCATCAATACTTTCTTTTGTTTTCTTTCTTTTCTTATCATGCGTCCTACTACTTTCATTTCTGGCAATTCTAATTTACTGAATGGCGCACATCTATACATCTATGTGTGTATTTTTGAAAACCATCAACCTTGAAACATCCTTGTTTCCCCCCACCATGAACTGATTCTATTTTTAGATTTCTAAGTATTGCAATACGGTGACCTTGACATATCTATTTTTAGATCACCTTGAACAGCTCTAAAAATATCCCCCCAAAGGTTTGAACTGGCTTCAAACATGATGACATCTATTTTTAGATTGTATCGTCTCATTCTATTTTTAGATTTCTAAGAATTGCAATATGATAATCTGGATATAACTATTTTAGATCACCTTGAACTGCTTCAAAAATATCCCGCCAAAGGTTTGAACTGGCTCCAAACATGACACCTATTTTTAGATTGCATGCTCTCATTCTATTTTTAGATTTCAGAGAAGTGCAATACGATGACCTTGACATATCTATTTTTAGATCACCCTCAACAGCTACAAAAATATCCCGCCAAAGGTTTGAACTGGCTTCAAACATGATGACATCTATTTTTAGATTGTATCCTCTGATTCCATTTTTAGATTCCTAAGAAATGCAATATGATGATGATGACCTTGACATGAACTGATTCTATTTTTAGGTTTCTAAGAATTGCAATATGATGACCTTGACATACCTATTTTTACATCACCTTGAACAGCTCCAAAAATTTACCGCCAAAAATTTGAACTGGTTCTAATAGGTCCAAACATTCTCTCTCTCTCCAAACATTCTCTCTCTCACTTGCACACTTACGATTTACATGGAAATTTGCCATATTCTCCATATACAAAGCATTAAGCAAGTGACCTTGAACTGGGCCAGAACCTACCCGATATCTCTCGTGGTGTGGAACCTTCGGAACTCGAACATAATCAGCTGTGCTGAAAGAGACCTCATTGGACGAATAAAAAAATAACCTTAAAAAAGAAGCATACCAAAAACTAAACTAAAAGAAAGAAAGGATACTAAAAACTGTCTAACAAAAATGAAGAAGAGTCAATTCTAGATCGATTTTCAACACTAAACAAAAGGATACATGTACTTATAGACGGTTCCTGAACCTTAATGAAAAGAAAAAAATTCGATAGGAAAATCCTACTTATCTTAACGCTGAAGAAATGAAAACAACCTTAAATATGTGCATTAAAGTTGTCCAGGAAACGGAGTTTGCTGAAGAACTTGAAAACCTTAAAGAAAAGAGAAGGGTTAAGAAACGAAATACATTAATATCATTGACGCCATACACAGATAATAACCGATTATTACCTGTAGGTGGAAGATTACAGGCGGCTAACATATCACAAGATAAGAAATATCCAATTATGATTCTAAATAAGACTGACCTGGAAGAGTCGTTGATCAGAGACACCCACGAAAATGTGATGCACGAGGGGACAGCTCATGCCATGAACTATTTGTGATCACGTTACCACATCATTGGCTTGAAACCTTCAGTAAAAAGACATATTTGTAAATATGTATTATGCATCAGATGCAATGCACAAACAAAACAATCACGTATGGGTGAACTTCTAAAAGTACGAGTTAACCCTGGAAGACCTTTCGAGGCTTGTGGCGAACGATTTTACTGGTACTACTCAGATGCGAGTGTCGAAGGGGAAGAAGACAAAATCGTTTAATGGATACCTGTCACTTCTTGATTGCACGAAAACAAAATAATTCACCTGGAAGAGGTGAGTGATGTGACTACCAAGGGCTTCATAGCAGCATTTTTCAGATTTATCTCAAGCTGAGGACATTGATTTGAGGTGTGGAGCGATGATGGTCTAAACTTTGTTGGAGCGGTCAATGAGTTGACACAAATCGCTTCACACAAGTATGTCTGGTTTAGTCAAGGAGCTCGAAAATGGTGGAACAGTATGGCATTTTATGCCACCCAATTTTGTAGGCCTCTGGGAGGCAGGCGTGCGATTAATAAAGACGCACGTATTGAAAATGATAGGTGACTCAACATTAACTTTTGAAGAGATGTCAGATTGAGGCATGTCTCAACTCTAGACCTATTTCCGTCCTTTAACCTCGGGTCTGGTAGGAAACCTTTTACTCTCATACCCGAGAAGCTTAACCCAAATAAAGTAATTACTCTTCTATAACGCAGGAAGATGACGCTAAGAATTACCTCCTACTTCTGGAACAGATGGTCTAGAGAATACCTTAAAAGATACAAAAGCGACACAAATGACAGAAGAAATCTGAAGTGTCATAAAAAAATGAGAGATTTTAATTAATTCACAATTTTCTACCATATACTTTGATAGGATATTTGAAGCAAGAAATCCTTCGTAAGCCTAACGGCAAAAAATTCCAGTCAGTGCCAAGGAAAATTATAATTATTTTACACAATTAAATGTTACAAAAAAATCTGATGTGACCAGCATAATTTCTTATGTCTATTTCGTGGTGTAAACAATAAACATAATTCTTGGTTCTAACCTGCAAAGTATCAAAAGATTCTTCATTGTTATAGTGAACAATGAAGAATCTTCTCATACTTTATGTACACTAGAGAGTAGTCAACCGTGCTCTTCAGTTATCGCATGATACGCTTTACGTCAGCCCAATCCTCGTAGTAGGCGAATTTACCTTTCAAGCCACTAAACTCACAGTACAACTTATGTCAGGCCTCGTATTGGTTATGTACAGCAAGCTTCCAACTGCTTGTCCGAGCGGCACTTCAAGCGCCAGCAGCTTGCATTCTGAATTGGATTCTCCAGCTCTTGAACTAATCGGTGACCCCGCTGGATGTGATTCTTCCATTCTGTACCGATTAAGTACACTCAAAATACACGATTTGTGATTTAGAGCTTTGGATTTCTCTGCACGAATTATCTCAACACCGTAATAACAATCTGGTTCTGTAACTTTCAAATGAAACCGCTTTTCAAATTGTGAAATCGAACGTGCAACTTCATGCTGCTTGTACCAGCAATCTATCCATCATCATCAAAAATTTCAACTAATAATATTTTCCATTTCGTTACGAATGTATAAACATGGATTGCGCCTGAGTTTCCCAACTCATCCGATGCTATCATCACAGCCTTCTGGTTGTGGAACATAATTATCTAAGTTGGAATAAAGAAATGTCTTTTTGACATTAAACTGCTTGAGATAAATTTTCTTGCACAGCTTTATTAAACACCGTATGGTTTCGAATCTTCCCACTGGACTAAATGTTTCAATGTAATCAACTCCACACTCTTGAGTAAGAACTTGGTAAGAACCCACTTCATTCTTATTGCTTTTCTTGTAGAAGGTAAAGTAACTAGTTTAGAACGTTTAAGAGATTTCATCTCTTCATTAATTGCGTTCTGCTAATACCACTAATCAGAACTTTTCACAGTTTCCGCATAAGTTGGACCAACATAAGAAAGAGTTACGTACTCGTTTAGGTAAGCAGGACCTCTTTTTGATATTGTGGTCGGCTGCCACCGTCGCTACCTTCATCTGCGTTACTTTGACCGTCACTGGCATGACCATAAACAACATATTGGATAACCCTTTGGCTTCACTTTGAATCAGAAATACTGGCATCGTCGCTATCTCTATCTGTAATCCTTTGACCATCACCCCCATGGCCATAAACAACATCTTGAATAGCACTGTCTTCTTGAGTTAACTTTAAACCTGCAAGAGAAATTGGTCGTAGTCGAATAATAACGGGAAATTATTTCACTTTTGTTTCATTTTCTATGCTCTCTTCCTTAAGCTTATTCATACCTTTCCGTTTAAATTTGTGCAAACTGAGGCACAGATTTTAAAGTGTTTTGTATGTGACGGCCCCCTTAACATACAAAACACTAAAACCTTTTTACAGTCTACATCTTGACTCGTCACACCACGTCCTTCTAGGGTTCCAGGACTCTTCTTTGTAGTTTGTAAAGCTTCCACTTAACCCTGTTTTCAACTTGGCTCAAGACGATATTATCAAGCAAACACGCTCAATAAGTAAATCAACCACTACTGAACTTATTTTCAAAATTAGCACTTGATAAGGTAACACATTTGCGTTGTGCTCTGCAACCCTTCATTTATTTCTCTGAAATCAAAATATACTTTATGAGATCTTCACCTCCTCACAATCTTGAAACTTGGAAGTAATTACTCTAAAGGTCCAAACGTCGGTTCGGTGATTGTTCAAATACACTAAATAACTTTGTCTCAACATGAACATCATCCAATGCATTTACTAAAATCACTTGCACCATCGTCATCTTTTTCGAGTGCCGTCAACTTAACTATTTAATTATCTAAAAAAGTGCTTATAGTGTTTTTAAAAGTTGATCGTTTTTCTAATATAGACATAAGTTATTTTAGGGACTTTCATTGATTTTTTTAGGGCTTACTTATTGCCAGACTTTGTGCTCTAATGGGAAGGGTTGCATGAGCTTGAAAGTAACGCGTGCTGATTGAAATTTTGTATATGGCGCTATCTAGCTGTGTATTTTTGCAAGGTAATGGAAGGTTCCTGTAATAGGGACTGATAGTGGTGTTCCATATAGCAGAATATTTTTAAATCATTTGAAGTAATGGCGGAAAAACTTAACATTTGAAATAGCATTCCGAAACTACGACCTCATATCATCTAATAACACTTCGTAACTTGCCTCATTGTCGTAGTACCATTGTAGCGCCCCCGTGAGTATTGTCATCAAGTAATCTAGTGTATTTTAAAATTAGAAGGTTTCCTGTGATTGTTCTGGTAAGAACACCTAAAATTTGAAATATCATTCAGAAACTAGCGCCCTACACCGTCCCACAGGCCTCTACAGGGATTCCGCAACTTGTCGCAGTCTCAATCACATTTCTGAGACTTCTTTATTTGTTCGTGTTGCCATCTTGTGGCGAATTTTAAAAGCATCGGGTTTTACCACGGGCCCCAATTCTTACAGTTAGGGCTCCGTCAAGGTCTATTTTTGCTAGCAATTGGGGCTTCCCCGGAGTCCCATTGCTAACAGCTCAGCCCGTTAATTTGCTCCGTGTGCTTTTGTGCCTTGCGATAGATAGGGTTTCGTTAGCGTCCTCTTTTCTTGTAACAGAGCTCCTCTTTTAATAGCTAAACTTGAACGTGCTACCATCTAATGGTATACTTTAAAAGCTAACGGAAGTTTCCTACAGTTGGGTTATCAACACTAACTTGTGGTATATTTTAAAAGATGACCGCAGTTTCCTGTATTTTGGTGGCTTGTCAGTGACGCCATCTAGAGGAATATTTTTAAAACTATCATTAAAGGAGGAATTTAAAATCTGGAGTCGTGGTTTGTTTATTTTCAAAACAAAAATGTCAAAGGTTACTAATACATTACTATCTTCACATTTCTTGTTTGATTGATCTACATACTAGAAATTACTATCATCGCCCTTCATGTTTGGTGGAGCAATGAGTTTCAAATGGCACGTTAATTTTTAATTTCCGCTGACGTACATTTGAAATAAAAATGTCTGAGCGTTAATTATCGGAAATTAACATTAGAGGTACATTGCAATCGAATGAAATATGCTGGCCGCCATAAATAAATGAACACATAGTAAACTATGTATTTTAACGAAATTTTATTCATATTAATAAACAATGAAAATTTTTGGCAAGATACAAATATCGTTAACACTAATAATGCATTGACCTTCCTCTGTTTCTCACACATTTAGCTAGCCGATTAGGCATAGTTGAAATGAGTGAATCAATGCTAACCTGAGGCATACTGACCCACGTTTCTAAAATCCGTTGTTGAAGAGCATCTGCATTGTTTGGGAGTGGCTGTAGATTATTTATTCTCCGTCCTACCATATCCCATAAATGTACGATTGGTGATAAGTCTGGCGAACGAGAAGGTCATGGAAGTAGATCAACATTAGAAACTCTACAGCAAGCCTTAGGGTATGCGGCCGCGAATTATCTTCCTGAAAAATTGGATTTTCTATTTGTTGCAGATATGGCAGTGATACTGGTTCAAGAACGTTGTTAATGTACCGATTAGCATATAATGTTCCCTCAATAACTACTAGAGGAGATATGCTTCCATGGCAGATAGCCCCAGGAGGTCTTCTAACCAATCTGCAACCATCGTGGGCCCATAAACAAAATCGAGATTTGTCACTAAAGATGTATCGATTCCATTGCACATTCCAATGCAACCTCTCGTTACACCATTGCCGCCGTGCAGTACGATGGCGTAGAGTTAGAGGTAAACAAAGCAATGGTCGTTATGATCTGAGCCCAAAAGATCGAATTCTTCGGTACGTCAATCGGAAGGAGATTTGATGATCCGTTAATCCTCTCCATCTATCACCAATTTCCCTTGTTGATAAAAAACGATCCCGAAAAGCACGATCTTCACGATCATTTTTGAATCTTGGACGTCAGCAACGCAAACGTCGTCGTTGCTCGTTACTTTTTGACTAACTTTCGCCAACATAAGGAAAATGTGGCGACACTGCGTTCCACGCGAGCGGCAACATCACGGATTGATAATCCGGCTTCTCGTGGACCGATTATTCTGCCACGTTCAAACTCGGTTAACTGATGTAAATTTGCACGATGCCGTACAGAAGACATTATTTCAACTTTAATGTGTTTACTTGTTAAGCTTACAAATATGCTTAACATTGATACTTAAGTAACTAATGTCAAATGAAAGGAAAGAGTTTTTGTTTTGTTATCGATGATTACTTGATTAAACTTTATTGTATCTTGCAAACAATTTGATCGTTTCTTCATAGGAACAAATACTCGTTTTCTGAAAATTTTATTAAGATACATCAGCGTTTACTGGGTGTTCATCCATTTATGGCGGCCAGTATATATTTCGTAAAATCTTAACTAAAATCAATCCTTCCGATTAATTACCTATCAGGTTTTTTATGTGGTACGTTAAAGGAAAAACTGGTATTGGCACTTATTTTCAATTTAAAAGGATATTTAATTCTTACAACCATAAAAAAATTGCCGTATTGAATTATAAAAGAACTAGCGACCAAGTTGATACGTGTAAATTATGGTTTATGAATTTATGGTCTTTAAGTTACGACTCATCTTGTATGTTGTTGGAAAATGGCAACATTGCTACTAAAAATCGTTTTAAAATTTAAACGGTTTCATACATGTGATTACTTTAAAATCTTTGGATTGGTGAAAATAATCAGGCTATTGTTCTTTTGGTTTTCTGGTACCTTCAGATAAGAAGGAAAACGCCATTTTGGCAAAAAAGAAATTGAATGCGTAGTTAGAAGCACATGTAAAATTTGGAAAAGGTGTTCCTAAAAATTTGATTGAATTTTTCAAGAAAAATTTTACTCAACCTGTTGCTGGATTTGATCTTTTCCATATAAATAAATCCTGTTGGGATTTCGAATTTTAGTTCGGCTTTAATTTTTTTGTTTCTACTACACCTTAGCTTCGATCAAGAGGTTCTTTTTGGTCCTTTACACCTTCACTCAAGATTAACATATTTCGTGCTTCCATAAGGAATAATTAAACCGTTTCTGACAGCACATTTGGATATCATTCGTCCGAGGTGTGAAAGATTAGTTATGGGTCTTCGAGCCTGAATGGAAACAGTCTACGATTACTCCTTCTCATAGTATCTTCCGAATTAATTGAAGAAATATACGTTACACCTACGACTAGTTTCTGATAAGTATTATTGTTACATGCATACAAAATTTACCTATGGTGAGTGACTTTTGATTGCTTTTCTATATAACAAGGCTCTCGTTATCTGTACTTTACTGAAAGTCATAACCATTACATTACTGTGCTTGCTACTTGTATTAGTGTGTTTCCGCAATTATCTTAATCCTGAAATTAATGCTTATGCTTATTGTTAAATATTTTCTTAGTAATCGAGAGTAATACTATACATTTGTACCTGTAAAAGATAATTTGGGTTATTCCAAAGTTTCGCTTATACTTACCTTTAACTTTGTAATAGAATTTGTATGTTATCTATCAACTTTCCTTATATACTAGCTTTATTCGGATAAATAACCGTAATTGTTCAACCGTTAGAACTACCTGTGTTTACTGTACATATGCAACAGCTGTTTGTTGACTGAATGCTACTCATTGAGTTTAAATATACAATGTATGTGAAAAAAAAATATGTTAACTGCTGGGGGTTTCAATTACTGTATAATTTGGTTTAGTATAAAACTGATTGAAGTAGGATTTACTAATTTGGATCTTTTGTTGGTAGCCTTATGCTTACCAATAAATGTGTCATTCTGTGTTGCGCCTTTATTAAATTTCTGTACCGCACTTGCCAACTTGGTAATAAACTTGGCCTTTCAAAATTTTTTAAACGCTTCATGCTTATTATTTTGTCTGTAATGCTCATAGTAACTTTATTGAATAATATTTTGTGCTTACATAAGTAAACAACAGGGTAGACATCTAGTGCTAATTTTCGCTTTATATTTGGGGTTTATTTGCGTCCGGTTGATTGGAAACTGATAAATTAGTCCAACGGAGAGCTCTTCGTGGAATATCGGTATACAAGAATTCAATTTCGGATAATTATAGATATATGTTTGGGTATTCTTTTCTTTTAGGCTCAACACTAGATGCCGAACCGGATTGGGTCTGTTTATGTAAAGTTTTAGTAAAATTCATAACTTTTTTTTCTAGTTTTGTTTGAAAGGTAAGTGGATTGCTGCTGGTTTATTTTGCAGATATATTATTTATTATGTATAGTATTATTTATTGTTGTATGGGGAAGATTTCCTTATAGATTTGTATTTAGGTCTGTGGGTTGGCGCTCCATAAAATTAATTTTTGTTAGAGATTTACGAAAATTTAATTATTATTTATAACATTTATAATATGTCACTTTGGGTATATTAAATAGGTGGTGTTAAACAATCGTACATTATTTCATTAATCCTGTGATCTACGATCAACTTCCTAGTCCTTTGTCAGTGTGGACTTAGTTCACCATTTTCTTTTAGCTGTCTCTTTTGTCCTATGTGGCCGTAGCCCTTTTCTTGATAGAGGGGCGATAAAGAATTAAATCAAGTGGTGCCCTTTTTTAAATTATATGTATCTCTTTTCTCCTGCCAAAACGCCCATGCATCCAAGTGCTGAACCGACCGACTGAGCTTCCGGCTAATTCCTTATTCCTTGTTACAGCACCTTAGCCACAATTTCTACCAATATCCTTTTGTGCACGTAACAAAGTAAGTGCTCCAACACAAGACATGTAGGTCTGCAAGGATCAGATCTGGAAATCTACGGTGTTCAAAGATTATTTGCAAAAATTTGATGTAAATACTGGGCGAATAAGGAAATTGAAGTATTTAATAAAATAAAATATGTGCTAGTAGTACAAGCACTGTAAAATCTTTAAATAAGTAAACAATAGTGACGCATCCCCAAAACGAAAAACTAGCCAACCAGCCAGTGCAAACATCAAGAAAGTAAACTCCAAAGTCTCATCTAGTGGAATATTTCTGAAACTAGTGGAAGATTCTTGCAATTAGGGAGGGAAGATTTAAAGAATAAAATGGTACGTATTATTTGTTGAATTTTTTGAATTTCCGTGGGTGTTCGTTTGAAATAAAAATACCTTAACGTTAATTATTGCAAACAAAATTAATTAGAGACACAATGTCGAATAAATTATATTGCGTAAAATGTCAATTAAATTCGACACCTTTGATTAATTGTCTATCAAATTTTTCATATGGCCCATTAGCAGACAAAATTCATTAACTCTTGGTTTTTTTTAATTTGAGTTTAAAATAACAATTACTGTTCACAGCTGTATTTAGCGTAGGGCATTTCCGGTGGCCAATATAAAAGTGCGTGGACCAAACCGCCTAGTTTTGCGCGTGGGTCTGTTTGTTAGTTCATTTGTTACAGGTATGTGCGTGCGTGCGTGCGTGTGTGTGTTTGCCCAAGTGTTTGTAAGTTAGGGATTGTTACTTATTGCCGGATATGTGTGTTTTCTTTTCTTCTTGTTTGGATGTATACAATTGCAGTTAGAAGTAGGATCCATGGCTGAGACTGAGTTGCAGGAAAAGGAAGCCCTATCGGTCTGAAAGGTAGCCTTAGTTGAGCCCCAAACTGAAAGCCCAAAAGGCACTTGTCTATTTATAATTCTTATAGTGTTTGGACTTATACATATTTTATGAATTAAATCAATATCTTGATTTTCCTAGTGTGTTCAAAGTCGTATGCTAACTTTTAATTATACGTTAGAAATGGGGGATCTCACGGAGCCCTGGCGGTAGACATTGAGCCCGGACCAACTACGAGCTGTTAGAAAGAAATTATGATCTAGTGCTAGAAATGGGGCTTACGGCCTCGTGTTGTTTTAAACTAGAACTTCTCATTATACTGCAATATGGTGCTGCAAGTTGTGTTTTAGTTTCTAATTATGCTACAAGAGGGGACCGAAAACTGTATGTTAGCATATAAATATGCTACAAGATGACTTTTAGTTATAGTATAAGAGGACCTGATATTTTCTTATTATCCAAGAAAGACAGTTAATTCACCCTTTACGAGGTAGTAAAGGAGATGGCCAACCTCAAATATAGAAACCTGTTACAAGGTGTACCGTTTTTTTTTTTGCTGAAACAAGCTGTAGAAACAGAGAACTGAACAAAAATAATCCAAAGATTCAATTTTAGCTTTTTCCGAAAGTATCTTATTAGATTCCAGATGCAGTTTACCTTCAGTTTAAACTTTTATAATACTTTTATCTACAACTGTCATGTAATGACACTGATTTGACACTAATTTAAATTTTGTAATGACGTATATTACCGCACTAGTGCGGTATTGAAATCATTACCGCACTAGTGTGGTAATGATGCGGAATTTCTGTGGTACTAAATTTTCTATTACGCCTGTTGCTGCATTTTTAATATCTTGTGGAAGAGCATCTTCACTTGAAGACATTATAATTGATAATATATGTACTTGCAATGGTTATTTAAGCGATATTAAGTCAGAATTTTTTCAATTTTAAACGCCACTTTGACAGAAGTTGATTATTAATTCCGTTGCTATGGTTACAAAATACTCACATGTTACTTGTATTCTCATATAGTCAATTTTAAGGATATGCCGACAATTTTATTCAATATAATTTCGAATTTTCGGAGTTGTTACATGACAGTTGTAGATAAAATATTGTACAATACAATATTCGTGCGGTTTAACCTACATCAGACCTACGTTTACGAACAAATGCATAAAACAGATTTTAATTATTTTCCAGTTACTAAACCAGAAGCTATTATTAATCCTGTACGCAAAAATGGTAGGCAGTTGTGCAATTTTGCAAAAACTTTATCTTGTTATAACGCATTCTTTAAAATTAAGAAAAAAAAAACAGAATGGTATTGTTAAACAAAAAATAATTGTAATTAGAATTCCAGGTATCGGAGCCGAACTGCACGTTCTGTATTTTGGTTTATATACGACAAATACTTAGGTACTTTGATTAGATATAAAGAACACATTAGATGTTACAAATATAAACACAAAGACAAATCAAATTATGCCAAACGTTTAATAGTAAATTATCACCTTATGACTTCACAAACCAACATTAAATATTTATATTCCTTTAAAATAAGAGAGATTCGATGTTTTGGAAGCATTAGAAATTTATAAACATAAACAGAACGTACCATTAATGAACAAACAGGTTGATTATATGCTCACCTTCAACAGATATTTTAAATACAGAATTATAATTTACATTAAGTTTGCAGCTTTAGAACCTTAATGACTTGTCACCATAACTACTTGTTTGTTTATTTACTTAGATTTTTTTTTTATAATGGTGCACATTGTATTGAAACGTGTAGAGAAATAAATAATTAAATAAAATTGTGGAATTATATTGTGTTTAAAACATTAATGCTATTAAATATAGAATTCCACGAAATAAGGTTAAAGAATATAAGTTTATTAAAAAGGGGAAAAATTAAATCTTTGTTTACTCGTAGTGTTTCTTTGAGATACTGTTCAGACCTTACTAATTACATTTGTTGCTTACTTACAAAAGTGATTAATATTACTATATTATTTAAGGCTGCCTTTTACTATTTTTAGCTACCACCCTCTTTGCTCTTAACTTTTAGCTCTATTTTCGTGATGGTTATGTACTTGCACCACCTCTACTAAGACTGACCTACTGACAAGTCCCTGGACTATTCTAATGCTACTCGTTAGTCCACTGGTATGGCGGGTTAAAACTAATTAATGTGGTTAATATGCGAAACGAAACCATTATAGGTGACACTTATAAAAGAAACAAACTTAGTAAAGGTAAGCATTTAAGCGTTGCTCGAGTTATGCGTCCAATCAGCACCGAAAGAAATGAACCGTCAACAGAATGTCACAGTTAAATTTAAAATGGAACCCACAACATTAGAGACAGTGGTCTAACAACAGTGTACTTTGAGTTGACGACAGAATATTTAATATCAAATAGTAAATAAGAGTAATTAGGCTCGTTTGGGTAAAATTCACAATTATTAAAATAAAAATATAAGTTCCGGTACGATAAACAGTACGAAACACGGTAGTAGGTCATTTACGGATGTAAATAACGGAATACCCTATTATGGCAACTAAATACAACAGTGCACGTGTTTGAACATGAATTTTACACATGTCAGTAAAATTAATGTAAAATATGAGAAAAATTGTTAAGAATTTAAGCAAATTAAGCAGAGTTTGAAGGATCATGTTTTGGCAAATCAAGTTCAGTACAAAATTAATATTGTTCGGATTTTGATTTTCATCGGATAAAAAACCTAGTCCATTTATATTAGGATATCTAAGTTTTATAAAAATTATTAAATTGGAAATTCCTATTAGATTTAGCAAATTCTTATGAAACTTGTATTCATTGACACATTCCATGCCAGCCGGGGAGGTACCACCACCCTTACCATGGGCTCCTTAATATTGGGTCTCCGATTTTCTGAGCTCGGTAAGGGCTGCCAGTTACCTTTTCCATCATCCTTAATCTATTCTCATCCTTATTCTTCCTTCTCACCCTCACTGTCTTCCTATCGGATTAAAAGTCCCAAATTAAAAAATAAGATGGCTGTGGTTTCTAGGGTTATAAATTCCGGACGTAAAATCTTGCCCCATTCGGATGTCCGGGAGGGCAGGGTCTAAGCGACCTCGGTCATCTAAAGTATCAACTTTCTGATTCACTACTGCAACATCCGCGGTATCAGGTCTAATCTTAATGCTATTCACCAACATCTTGAACAATTACAACCTGATATATTGTTTCTATCTGAAACATAAGTCTCCTCTGAAAGCTCCGAGTCACCCGACTTGCAATTTCCTCAATACCATCTTCACTCTAACATTCGACATAAAGGAGGCGTATGTGCGTACATCAAGGACAGAATTGCTTGCAAGAGGGTTTCTTCCTTAGAAAATAAAAATTTTGACGTGATTTGGTTTAAACATTCTGGTCCTAATTTTGTGAAATTCTACTGTTGCATTTATAGGTCTCCTAATGACAGCAACTCTCAGGACTTCTTCGATTACGTTAGTATGAAAGTTGACTATCTCCTGTCTCAGTTTCCATCTTGCGATATCTCATTTGTAGGCGATTTCAATGTTCATAACTCTAGCTGGCTTCAATTTTCATCTACTACAAATCCCGCTGGTCATAGTGCAGAAACATTTACTATTTCATGTGATCTCACACAAATGATTTCTGAACCCACAAGAATCCCTGATAAACCTAACCATACTCCACATCTTCTAGATCTCTTTCTTACATCAAACCCTCTTGGTTATAAAACTTCCGTTCTTTCGCCTTTAGGTCTTTCCGACTTTTGTCTAATAAAAATTATTTCTACTGTACCTAATTCCACTGTTGTTCGCAAAACCGATAGAACCTTGTGGTGTTTTAAGTCAGCTCGATGGAGTGATTTACGGGATTTCTTTGCAACCTTTCCATGGCGTGAATATTGTTTTAAGTCGTCCTCTTCTTCGGACATCGCTCTTTCAGTATCTGAAGTCATCCTCATGGGAATGGAGTTATACATTCCGAAAAAACAGTACCGTGTAGGTCATTCACGTTCCCAACCCTGGTTCAATAAGGCTTGTTCTGATGCAATATCTTTAAAAAATAAATGTTACATTAAATGGAAATCTAATAAATCGGTTGACAGTCATGTAGAATACGTTGGTGCTAGAAATATCTGCAAAACTGTCATCACTAAAACTAAAAAGTTGTTCGAACAACGAAAATGCAATGAACTAGCTACATCTCCTTTAGGCAGTCGTAAATTTTGGTCTTTAGCAAAAGCCATTAGTAAAAACTTTCGAACATCGTCATTTCCCCCCCTGACATCTATTGACGGATCGGTAGTTGCTGAATCTGCAGACAAAGCCAACGTTTTTGTGGATTTGTTTGCATCAAACTCGTGTCTCAATGATTCTGGAAAAGATGTGCCCCTAGTCAACTCTTCTTCATACGTTATGAAAAAAATTCATTTTCGGTACAAGCTCTTGGAATCGATCATCAGTAGGTTTGATCTCAATAAGGCAACTGGCCCAGACGGTATCCCAGCTATTGTCTTAAAGAAATGTTCCCCCGAACTAGTACCAGTCCTATCTAAGCTCTATACGATCTCTATATCTTCTGGGGAATTCCTTCATCATGGAAGTTAGCAAATGTTCAACCTATTACCAAAAAAGGTGATAAGACCGATCCTCAAATTACAGACCAATTGCCATCACTTCCATTTTGTCTAAAATCATGGAAAAAGCCATCAATCAGCAACTGCTCACGTTCCTTGAAACTAACAAACTCCTTAGTGACCACCAATATGGGTTTAGGCAAAGTCATTCAACAGGCGATCTTCTTTCATATGTGACCCAAGTTTGGAACAATACAGTAGAGCAGTCCGGTGAAACAGTTGTAGTCGCTTTAGATATCTCAAAGGCATTTGACCAAGTTTGGCATAAGTGTTTACTTGCCAAACTCACCTCGTTTGGGTTAAATGATACGCTCATCAACTGGGTTTCTAGTTTCCTTGATAAAAGACGAATACGTGTCGTAGTTGATGGCTTTTTTCAAAAGAAGTTAGCATTAACGCGGGCGTACCACAGGGATCCGTTATAGCGCCTACACTTTTTCTGCTGTACATAAACGACCTTATTTCTTCAACAACTAACCCCACCCATTGCTTTGCTGACGATAGCACTCTTCACTGTAGTTCATCTCAGTCTACTCATAGTGATAATCCACCTTCTATGTCAAATCAAGAAATTAAAGCTGAAATGGCAAATTCAATCAACAAAGACATTCAACGTATTCTCAATGGGGAAGCAATAATCTAGTTAAATTTAATGCTAACAAAACTCAGTGTTGCCTTATGTCCGCCAAAAAAGATCGATCATTTCCTGTTGTAAGTATGAATGGCTCAGTTCTTAAGTTTTCAGACCCTATTACTCTGTTGGGTATGACTGTATCTTCAAATCTCTCATGGTTGACCATCTTCTCAGCTACCAAAACAGCTGCTCGTAAAATAGGCTTTTTGTACAGATCTAAGCAGTACTTTACCTCTCGACAACTCTTTTTGCTGTATAAGGCCCAAATTCGGCCTCATCTGGAATATAATTCTCACCTTTGGGTTAGTGCTCCCCAATACGCTCTCGATATCGTTGATCGTATTCAAAAGAGAGCGATTAGGCTTATAAATGACCCGTCCTTAACTTCTCACATACAGTCCCTTCAGCATAGAAGGATGGTTTCAGTTCTTTCTTTGTATTATCGTTATTACAACGGCTATTGTGCAGGTGAATTACATTCTTTGATACCATCTCCGGCTATCTTTGCGAGAAACACTCGGTTCGCTCATTCACATCATCAGTATGCAGTACAAATCTCCACTTGTCGTACCAAACGGGCGCAATCTACATTTTTCTACACGGCTTCTAAACTCTGGAATGATCTCCCTAGTTCCTGTTTTCCTCTCACTTATGATATGAGAAAATTTAAGGCATCTATTGGCAATTCATTATCCCTCTATCCATCCTCCTAAGTGTTCCTGAGTGCTTCAGCACGATAGACCTTATTTAGCCTGTTCAGGTCCACAATCATAAAAAAAAAACATTAAATGTAAATATACGTAAATAAATTTAACCGAGACCATCTATCTAAATGGTGTTGAACAGGTCAAAAAAATTGGGGGATAAGGAAAGAGATAGTCTTCAATTAACATTAATGCGAGGCAGTCGCAAATCGTGCGTTATTCTGATTTGTTATGCAGTCTTCATTTGGCTTTGACGCGAAGAGGGCGCAACTTTGAATTTCGCAGCTATTTTAATTATGTAGTTTTTAATGTTGCAAAATTAGAAATTTTGGAAATGAAAGCTTTTTGTCGGAAATCATTAAACATAAGGTTGTTTAAATCTATTGGCGATTGTAAATTAGATTTAAGACTGCCTAAGCGTTGGATTACGAGTCTTGATCAAAGAAATAAATATTGTGATATTAATTTAAGTTCATAAATAATTAGAATATAAATTAATATTTATGGCTAAAAGTCGGAAATTAATTTAATTAAATTAACTAAATTGAAATTTTCACAGAACTTAATACTAAGAAGTCGATTTGCGTAACCTTATAAAAAATTATATCTGAATTCATTCACAGTTAACATTTTATCATTGCATTGAATCTCCAATGATAGTATTAAGTAATAATAACTTTTAATTGAATTGACGATTGAAATTATATTTAAAGGGATTTACATAAAGTGATAATGAGATAGCACGGATTAACATTTTAAATTAAAGGCACCTTACCAGAATTCAACAAGGTTAATTTATATTAGAAATTGCATATAACTGTGTCAATAACTGATATTGAAAATGAGTTTGGAGGATTCTAGAAGTAAAATTAGAGTTATTTATTTTTCTTTATTATAATTTAAACAGTTCATGTTGAATGTAATTATAATTACCTTACAATCATCTACAAAAAAGCTAGCCTGGGTAAATAATCATTTTTCGTATCTTATTCAATATATCATACAACTACCAATGTTATGATACAGAATTAACCTCGTTAAGTCTTTAATTTTAAATGAATCATTATAATTTATCTCCCAACATGTCGGCATAGATTTCCCGATTAATTACAATTTAGCGCCCATCCCGTGGAGCTCGTTTTATTACAGCATTCTTTAAAAAATGAAGAAATAATGTAAAAATTAGAATGGAAAACGTTGTCATAATTGCAATTAAACGTTCATTAGTCAAGTACGCTAGTAACATACCGTTATTTAGCTTTTAGCATTAGAATCTGTTTAAATGCACTTTCTAAGTTGTAATATATCATGAGAATGTACCGGGTGACCAACTAAGAACATCCGCCGGACATATCTCAGAAATGGATTATAGCACAGGTTCGGAGAAAAAATTTTTTATAACAAAAGTGGCCTCGAGAAACGCCAGGAAATTATTTTCAGGATTGTAGGTCCACCACTAGAGGGCGTATTTGACAGTTAAAATTTAAAAAGCAAAATTTTTCAAAATTTATTCAGTTAAGGAGCATATTAAATATTAGAATCAGATTCTTCGACAAATTCTGCATATTTTTTATTTGACAAGTTTTAGTCTATTTCTTCAAAAAAGGGGTGGTGGAGAGTTGGAACCTTCTTACGAAACAACGCCTTTAATTCAGGTTCTGCTTGACCGATTTTAATAAACTTGATGCTGTTTGAACGAGCTTTTGTTGAACAATAGAAAATTTGCAAATTTGAAGCAATCTGGTTAATAACATAAATGTTAGAGGGCGCTGTTTAATATTTTTTTAATATTGTCGTATTCTTTCAATCATGTCAGCTCTTGTTGTGGGTCTATCGGCATAAACGAGATCTTTTATTCGCCCCCACAAATAAAAATCTAAACAAGTTAGGTCTGGAGACCTTGGTGGCCAAATAAATAAACTTCCACGTCTTATCCACTTTTTAGGGTATGATTGATCTAAGAAATTCCGAACATCTCTAGAATAATGTACCGGGCACCCATCATGTTGCAAGAACATGTCACGACGAATGGCCAAAGGTACGACTTCTAAAAGAAGTGGCAATTCGTTGCTTAAAAAATCTAAACGTCTTTCTCCATTAACAGTCTCATTACAAAAAAAGGCCCAATTATTTCTCCACCTAGAATCCCGCACCACACATTTACAGACCAACGACCCTGATGTTGGATCTCCTGCACCCAGTGGGGATTCGTTTCAGACCAGTAGTGCATATTATGTCGATTTAAACTACCATCACTATGAAAATCAGATCAATAAGACACATTGAAGTCCTTCGTTGTTAGTAAACGAAAAAGGACTTTAAATGCATTAATTCTCGTAATGTTATTACGATTTTTTTTCGCCCGGCCTCTCATTATTTTTTTATTATTGGTACCTTTTTACTTTACTTTGCCTCACTTAATTATGATGTTGTTAGTTAAAATCTATTCACATAGCATCAGATAATTTCATTAAATAATTTGGTGTTTTATTGAAGCTGGACATAAAATGGCGGCAAATATGTTAGTCATGTTGTCACAAGTTAACTTTGATGTAATGATATTTTCGGTATGAAAAAAATGGGAAACATAACGACAAACGAAAAAAATTAAAACATTTTTATCATTATAATACCGAATAAAACATGCATTAATAAATAAGTAGTCTCCTGTGTTCTCTTAAAATATTTTGGACGGTGGTTCGACATATCCCCGAGTCTCTAGCTATAGCTCTGGTGCTTGAATAAGGGCTAACATTTACATAAGCTAAAACATCAATAACATTTTCCTCTGTTCTACCTCTGTGTTGTCTTCGGTACACAGGAAGATTCATATTTCCAGTAGTACGCACACGGTGTGCGAGTCGGAGAAAAACTCTTCTACTGTGATGCCGTCTGTTTGGGTACTGCAGTGCATACACCTAGCAGCAACGGTTGCATTTCTCATACATTCAAAATAAACTGCCAACATATCAAAGGCTTCTTCATTTGTAAGAATCATTTTGGTACGAAACGATAAAGAAAGTCTAGTAAATGCAACACGATGAATAATTTTTGACACGTGTGAAAATCATAGCTTGCTTGTTTTCAACAGGGAATTTATTTTATATCTTACATGGCCCTCTTTACTAATTTTGTTGTCATCAATAAATCGAAATTCATATTTTAAACTGTATTTGTTGTTGCTGGGCAAATATCGGTTTTTATTGATATTTTATGCTTTTGATTTACTAACACATCGCTTAAAAACCAATATAACATTCTTATATAATTAAAAAAATGTTCGATTTATCACATTATTATTTTATAATTTGTTCTCATTGTTAGTAGCGACAGCATTACATACATACAGACAAAATTTGCATCGATTGGGGCTTGAACCTTGGTGGCGCAGTTGGTAGCACGGTACTCTAGCAAAGTACAGGTCGTAGGTTCGAATCCTACTCGAGGTGAACTTTTTATTTATGTATTTAATAAAATTAATAATAATTTTTAATTACATATTTACCTTTGAACTTATTCGTTCATAACAAAAACTTATAATAATTTAATATTAGTCAAGTTGCTTTGGTATGTGTGAATCCTTGCGATATTGCAGGCTCACATTCCATTAATATAAGTAATTTGACTGTAATCTCATTATATTTAGAATTTACATCAGTTCTACATACATAAAGACAAAATTTGCATCGATTGGGGCTTGAACCTTGGTGGCGCAGTTGGTAGCGCGGTACTCTAGCAAAGTACAGGTCGTAGGTTCGAATCCTACTCGAGGTAAACTTTTTATTTATGTATTTAATAAAATTAATAATAATTTTTAAAGCATTACATTTAGGTAATCTAGCAGCAACCATAACATTAGTATGATAACAGTTTAAATTACTGCAGACCAATGTAAGATATTTTCAGCCAGGCTAAATTTAATAATTTCCGTTAACGCGAACTAGCCTACTAGACGTTGGAAGAACAATTACCGCCATTTACCTGTTTCTTACGATATCTCAGGATAGGAAAAAGATATCGACTTGCAGCTTTCACTGTTTTATTACTAATTTAGTCTACTTTTTAAAGACCCACATAAATTTTTATGCTTCTATTTAAAATTGTAAAGAGAAAACACAATATTAAAAAAATATTAAACAGCGCCCTCTAGCATTTATGTTATTAATCAGACTGCTTCAAATTTACAAATTTTCTATTGTTTAACAAAAGCTCTTTCAAACTACATCAAGTTCATTAAAATCGGTCAACCAGAACCTGATTTAAAGGCGTTTTTTCGTAACAAGGTTCCCACTCTCCCCCACCCTTTATTTGCAGAGATAGATTAAAACTTATCAAATAAAAAATATGCAGAATTTGTCGAGAAATCTGATTATAGTATTTAATATGCCCCTTAATTGAGTAAATTTTCAAAAATTTTGCTTTTTAAGATTTTAACTGTCAAATACGCCCTCTAGCGGTAGACCTACAATTCTGAAAATAATTTCCAGGCGTTTCTCGAAGCCACTTTTGTTATAAAAAATTTTTCCCGAACCTGTGCTATAATCCATTCCTGAGATATGGCCGACGGCCGTTAGTTGGCCACCCGGTACATATGTAATTAGTATTATTTATATTAGTTTATATTGTGATACATTTTAGTAACAATTACTTTTTGTGTAGGTAAGTGCTTTAAATTCACAAAGTGCGTTTGTCGGGTAACAATGTAATTTTAAACAACAATAACGTTTTTCTTCATTTGCGTAATAACTTTACCTATTATAAGTTCGCCTATAAAAACAGTAAAAGAACACAAGCAACCCACACCAAAAATAATGAAGAATATGTATAAGTGTCCAAAAGTAAGTGAATCAACTTCAACCACGATTTTTAATCGTAAACAATTCGATTTCTCAATTTCGTTGAGGTTATCTTCAGTTCTTTGATAAATTCCCGACTCCTTTAAAGCTACAATAATTTTATTTATTGCATCCATTATGTAGTAACCTCTCGAAATCGTAATAACTATCGTTATATCTGGAATATTTGTTTCAAAGCTGTCAACGTACTGTTCGTAAAGAATTTGCCACAGGTACAATTCTGCGTCTAGTACTAAAGATGCTGATTCTCCTTTAATTATTGCTCGATTGATATTCTCTGCTGCGATCTCAGGATCAAAATAAATAATTTTCTGTTTAAGTCTTGAGTATAACGTATCATTTGCTTCATCCACCTCAAAACAATGTTTAAAGACATTTTGAACGTTAATTGAAAGATTCGAGTGGACCAAATCTTCTAGATTCGTTATTGGATCATCATATTTTGGAATGGTCAGAAGATTAAATAAATTTGACGTTAAAGCGGTTTGTAAGTGAATAAAGTAGAACAAGTACACCACAAGAAGCCACTTCATTACACCCGTTTTTGGGATATCACTGATTCCAACACCCAATAATAAAGCAATTACGTTACTAAACACTTGAAAAAGTTTATTGATTTTATTTATCGGATTATTATATATTTGAACAATCCACCACGTTATTATTTTCATTAACAAAAGCACTCCTATTACTAACCAAGTTTCCATTTGAAAAACGAATCTCAACATTCGTATAAGTGGTATTTTTGTTGGAGGTGGAACAACCATTAAGTATTTACCTGTATAAACAGGTAAACTTTGATCAATAAAGTTTAAATAGTTACTAATATCCCTCCTCTGAAGCATAATTAGGAAGTGAAATAAATGATCGTATTTGTTAGTGTCTGTAACCATAAATCCTAAATGTAGGATTTTGGTAACGAGTTTAAGCACAAATGTACTAGAAACGCAATTAGTAAATGAGCATTTCCTCCACATATTCACATTTTTTTTTATATTTATATTCACATAGGGCTAATAACAGGGTATTACAGTTCAAATCCACTTCAGTGTACATGTACACTATAATAATACCATTTATTACAATTGTTGTCTTTTGTAAAAAATTGTGACACTTAGTAAAGAAAAACAGAAAATCTATAAACACGCAAGTTACCGTTTTTGTATGCGTACTAAATCTGACCCATATCCTATAGTCAATATAATTTACCTTTAACTTCAATTTATTTTACACAACTAAAAGCCTTTTCCAACCCATATTCCATTCCAACTAATTTTGCATAGGAGTAGGCCATAGTATTTTTCTCTAGTACAATGCATGTTTCAAAATAATAAGTAAAATTTGACGCCGGCCTGTAAACATTTAAAATTCTTTACGAAAGGTAACCAGATTGATTATTTATTAATCATTTTCTTTATTATCTTTTACAAATTGAGAAATAATCCATTTTATCTCTACTGGCGATATTACTAAAACCGTTTAAAGTCTTTTTACAGCAGAATCTTATTGGTAAACCCCGCTCTCCATAGACCAATAAGCAGCATTTACATCACACTTGTAGCATTTTCCGCCTACTTCTTGTTTACATAAAAGCGTGCACCACGCTTACAATATCCAAGCATAGCAATCTGGCTGTGTTTTTGGACATTAAGCAAGCATTTGACAGGGTCTGGCACGCCGGTCTCCTGCACAAGATCCGAAACCTAAACATTCCCGACTCCTTCTCCAAACTCCTACTCTCGTACCTGACCAACCGGTCAGTTCGGGTCAAAGTAGGGAAAACCTCCTCAAATCCTTTCGAACCCACAGCAGGCGTACCACAAGGTTCTGCCTTAGCCCCGATCCTCTACACTATTCGCGTCCGATATACCGGAAATCACCCAACCCGGAGTAGTCGAAATGAAGTTTGCGGATGACACCGCCTTCGGAGCGGTTAATCGGAACAGCGAAACGGTCTCCCGCATCATATTCAAAACCCTACGGAACTTCGCCAACTGGGCTAACCGGTGGAGAGTGTTACGTGTTTATCGTGAATAACGTGTATTTTCGATAACTTCCGTTACTTTATTTAATGAATGAACTAATTAGTTACATCTAAATAAATATTTCCGTATTCGTTGGTGGAATGTTTTTAATTTCGTACCTAAAAAATTATTTTTCGCACCTCTACAGTTAAACTAATTTATTTAACGTACACATCTTTTTTATTCCTTTATAGATATAAATTTGGTATTTAAACAAGTTGCGCCATCTCGAAGATTTAGGGTCATTTAATAAAGTTTGAAAAGGAATCTTGTTTTTAAAAGACAACAATGGGATATCTGTAAAATTTATTTATCAAAATTTGGTTTTAACATTCTTATCTAGTTTGAATAGTTTTGACAGGTTTGCAATATTGCTTTTGTTAGGGCGTTGTTCCTGATCTTTCTTTTACTTAACACTCCATTTTCCGATGGGGAGATTGATCTTCAAGAAAAATTTTTCCTTCCGTTTATAAGATGTTTAAGCATCGTTTCTTTGGAAAATTTTTCATATAAGGTAATGGTTTTTGGTATAAAACCTTACTGACAAGCGGATCTTAATGAAATTCTCAATCTTCATATCCTCGGGTAAGTTTAACACATGTTCGACAACTTTTAGTAAATCGATTCTTTCATTTAGGCACTTTCACACGATTAATTAAATTTATAACATAGGTCTGTTGAAACGAAATCATCGCTATCGGCTCTAAACATCTAAAAAGAGGTATGCTTGTATAAGGTAATTAGTAACGTACTTACTTGTATCACTTTCAGCGCCTTGATACCGGCGAAATAAACAGCTATTCTTTATTTATATACATAACTAGCAAATTGGAATCCACTACCGATCACCTCCGTACCTATTCCTACTGGAATGCTGGCTCTTAGCTACTTATTAGCTGTCTTGGTTCCACAAAGTAACTACCACCTTCGAAACACGAAGGGCATTTACAGTTTGGTAATTCTTCATCAAAGGTCAGAATTCTTTATTATTCAATATACACAGGATTGGTGTAATGAACAGTGTATTGCTAAAATCAGTACAACAGAGTTAGGTTACATTCGGTGTTTAACCTTATTTACTTACGTGTAACAAAAATTTATCATTTATAATAACATTCTTTTACTGGAGGCTAAAGTTGTTGAATAATTTAGAGTTTGATTTGTTCAATTTGTAATTTCTTTCTGCATACAAAAAGAAGAAAAAAAACCACACCTATTATTCACTGGGACGTTGACCTACTTAGTTCACTACCTTCACACGGTAGTTGCGCGTTGAAGCTCCTGTTTTTAAAATACATTATATACAGGGTGGAACAGATATCGAGGTCGTATGAATTACAGTCATTGTTTGAAACTGTATATATATTTATATTCAAATTTAGAATTTCTGTAACTTTTCTGTACTTTGTCTTTCATTAATATTAATTAATTAATTTTGTTCAGAGCAGGTTTTGCTGTAATAAAAATTTCTGTACTATTGAATGTCTTGCTGCAATTCTATGCCTTGCACTGAACAGACTATCCCGATATTTCTATTTAATACCATTTCTTAAGGGTTTTAATAAAATTCAAGAAACCGAAATCAAAATCATTGGGGATTTAAATTCTATTTTGTGAAACGTAGGCAAGCCGTTTCAAAAATTAAGCACTACTATTTTCATTGTGGATCTATTTTAGATCGCACTTTATGGGTTACTTTCGCCCTTTCGGCTGCGATTTGTAAGTACTTACAACCGTCGGGAGCGGCACAATTAACGAAACTTTTCTTTTACGTTTAGGGTTCGATTAACGAACTAAATACATTTAGTTTTTTTATTCTTTGTGGGCATCTGCGACGGCTCACCACTCGCCATCGTCAGGGCTGAATTATAATTATTTTGTTAGTTAAGATTGTTATGAATACTTTGGGGGAAAACTAGCATAGTATCATTATTGTTTACGTTCGATATTTATTCGACAAGTATTAATGTGAGTTTAAATTAAATAAAATAAACGGTTACTGTTTGGTTGTTCGGGTAAAAGTTTGTCTCTCTTACAAATTGTTCCTTTTTTTTTGGGAGCACTACCTGTTTCAGGTTTTACAGGGCCTGCCTCTACTCTACTCCTCTTTTTCCTTTTTCTTTCCTTTTCTCCCTTTCCTGACTAAAACCTGTGGCGCCTATCCTTTAGTGGCTATCTAACCACGTCAACAACCTTGTAGCAACCCTCCAAAACCCCACGCATCCAAGTGCTCTGCGGTCAAACGACCGTACGCAGGAGTTTAGTCGAGTGCACTTTCAAAAAAATGTTTACATGCTGGTTAGACATGTAGCAAGAGTCTCCGTCAATCCTACCAAGACCCAAGCAATCCTCTTCCGCCATCCTCATTACACCGAAGATAAGTGCCCAAAGCTTGCCTCCAGAAATATGTCCCTCACTCTAAATCAGGAAAGACTCCCTCTCCAAGATGAGATCACCAATCTAGGAATCCTTTTCACAAGAACCCTCAACTGGCTCCCGGATGTTAAAAAACCCTCAACCGTACCACGAACCGCGTAAGCCTACTGGGCGCCCTCCGGGGTAGAACCAGCGGTTCCGCCCTGTTATGGATTTCCGAGCTACCATATATACAAATATAAACCCCAAACACCTTTACTACGCTTCAGGTACCCTAATACCCTTATTATCCAACGCGCCAATATATCCCCAATCACACATAGAACCCAAACCCTTCAGAAAAATTTTACCCACAAAAGAATTTTCAGCGATACCATCCCAACCAAAGAGATCCTTACCACTCCTTATAACTACCGCTTTCCCCTATTCCCACGAAGAAAACCCAAACATCCACCCGCCATCCTCACACAACTCTTCGACGACCTCCCCGAGGAGATAGAAGAATCCCTTGACAACATCCCGTATGCCATCCGCATCCCCGCGTCTATTGGATGACGACCCCAGCAAGATACCGGCCAAAGAATATAAGCACACCAACCACGCTACACACACCACAACCACCATGCACACTTAACCCATTAACACATTCATTACTCAATAAAAGCAAAATAATTTTTTTCTTTTTTTAAACCCAAAATAACCATATCTCATGAATGTACAGCATACAATAACACCAAACATCGCAACACAACAACAAGGAATGACAAGGGCTGAAGAGAAGAAGGACTCCTGAACGGTCCACAAATAAGGAATATAAGCTAACAGTAAGTAAATACTAAAACATAAGCATGAGCAAACTAACAAAAAAAAATTACAATATCCACCACCCATCATAAACAGAATACAAATATTACAAAAAACTTTGCACACAAAAAAATTTTCAGCGACACAACTCCAACCAGATAGATCCTTATGACTCCCTACAACTACCGGTTTCCTTTATTTCCATACAAAAACCCAAACTCAAACCCTTCGAGGAGATAGAAGAATCTCTGGAAAATACTGCAACTGCCCTCCGCAGCTCCCCGTCCGATGATTGGATTAACCACACTTAGCTAAACAACACGCAAATACTTAAACCGAATAACATAACCTTTCCAATAAAATCAAAACATTTTTTTCTTTTTTTAAACATCAAAAAACTGTAAACCACACAATGACACAAAACAACGCAAAACTACCGAGAAAAGAATGGCCATTGCTGAAGAGGAAAACTCCGGAACAGTCTATCAAAAGTGATACTAATAATTATACTAAAATTAGTAAGTACTGACAAAAAAGATTACAATATCGAGGAAAAAGCATACACATTCACTACCTGCGTTTCGAACAGGCAACATCAGGCTAATCGGTTAAAGCGCTAAAAAATAAAATCGACCAGCCTCTACCAGCATCGTTATCACGAATCCGCGTAGAGCACTTCAGTTAGAGCACTGCTATAGGTCTACTGTGTCGAGTGACATAAAATTTCCGTCATTGGAAGGAGCACCGATAACCAGCAATGCGCAGACTACAAGTCCGCATCGCCCGACGAAGAATTTCGGCTGCAGAAAAAGAAGTCAACGAAAACTTTAATGGACCGCCCGACCACGCTTATATCAACCAAAAACGCTTCCGAAACCTTTGGAGAAACCACAGACCGCCCGAAAGTCATGTAAGCTACTGTTACCAGAGAGAGTGCCGGTGCAGGTAATCCTTCGCCAGAAGGAGAACTGCCTCACAATTTGCATTACCTTTTACATTTCGGAGTTTTTAAGAATGACAAGTTATTTCTCCAAGGGGATTTCTGAAATGGGAAGGTTGGGTTGCAGTTGCGTGTTTTATGTTGTCAACTTCAATTTTATTTTCCATTTCGTTTAAGGTAAAAGATCGTTCTCGTGGATGAAAGAAGAAAGCTTGGGATTTTCCTAGTTTTATAACTACATCGCCTAATGTGGTCAATTTATTAATGGAGTTTGCTTTTCTTCTATCAATACGTTTCGACGGATATATACAGGGTTTTCCACGGTAGAGATATCTAAGAAACAGTTGAAAAAAGTTATAGGAAACCCTTATAAGACATCCTAAAATTTTGTCAAGAATCCAAAAATAAAATAATATACAGGGTATTCCATTTAAAATAAAGAAGTTAGTGGCGAATTCCGGTATAACCGGAAGTAACATGACCTTGAAAATATTTTAAAATGAAAGAGAATCTTAAATAACCCTTAAGTCCAAAAATTCAGATTTCTAAATTGTTTCTAACCATATAAACTTCTAACGAACGCCTACCGTGGAAAACCCTGTATATATATATATATATATATATATATATATATATATATATATATATATATATATATATATATATAAGTAGTATAGCTACCCCACTTCTAACTCACCGTGCACGTACGCGTTCCCCGTTTCAAGGTCACAGGTTGTCATCAAGACTTGGCGGGGAATTTCAAAGTCACCTCTAACCACGTGTTAGGAAAGGGTAGCAACTTTGCCTCTTCAAGGCCACGTGGTAGGTTTGTACTCCTGCCAAGGCCACGTGGTAGATGTGTAACCCCGCCTCTTCAAGGTCATGCTTGCATGAGTCCTTCAAGGTTAGTAGAAAAGTCACTAGAAGAGTTACTAGATTGTTGATTGTCCTGAAGGTCATTGCCCTCGGTCTCAAGCAAGTCTATGCATGTTTCATGCAATGCCAACAAAGACGATCTATTGTTCAGGTTGAGATTCCACATCTCAATTCTGAGAAAAATCAAGAACAAAGGGGGTCCATTGTTCAAGGTCACACGAGAGAACAAAGACGATCTATTGTTCAGTTATTCTAAAAATAGATTGTTATCTCAATTCTATGAAATCAAGAATAAAGGTGATCCATTGTCAACGCTTCAAAGTATATTCTTACAATTTTCAAGGTAAAAGAACAAAAGCGATTCATTCTTCTGGTCGAGTTATAAAAATAAATTGTTATCTCAATTCTAGGAAATCAAGAACAAAGACGATGCATTGTTCAAAGTCTATGCTTATAATTTTCAAGGTAAATGAACAAAGACGATTCATTGTTCTGATTGATTTATAAAAATAGATTGTTATCTAAATACATCTCTTTCAAGAACAAAGGCAATCCATTGTCAACGCTTCAAAGTCTATGTTTACAAGGCCACATGAGAGAACAAAGACGATCTATTGTTTTGTAGGTTATCTTACACATCAGTTGTATCCTCAAAGTCATCGCCCTCGGTCTCAAGCGAGTCTATACATGTTTCAAGGCCACGCCCCCTCAAGTGGTTCCCCAAAACAGGTAGACGTTTCCTAAAACAGGGGGTCCGTTTCCTAAAACAGGTAGCCGTTTCCTAAAAACAGGGGGTCCGTTTCCCAAAACAGATAGCTGTTTCGCAACCGTTTCCCCCATGAGAACAAAGGCGATCTATTGTTCAGGTCGAAAATAGATTGTTATCTAAATTATAGGAAATCAAGAACAAAGACGATGCATTGTTCAAGCTGTCGGTTCAAAGTCTATGCTCACAATTTTCAAGGCCACATGAAAGAACAAAGACAATCCAATGTTCTGGTTGATTTATAAAAATAGATTGTGATCTCAATTCTAGGAAATCAAGAATAAAGGCAATCCATTGTCAACGCTTCAAAGTCTATGTTTATCATTTTCAAGGTCACATGAGAGAACAAAGACGATCTATTGTTTTGGATGAGTTATAAAAAATAGATTGTTATCTAAATACACTTCAATTCTGAGAAATCAAGAATAAAGGCGATCCATTGCCAACGCTTCAAAGTCTATGCTTACAAGGCCACATGAGGGAACAAAGACGATCTATTGTTCAGGTCGAGATATAAAAATAGATTGTTATCTACATCTCAATTCTGAGAAAAATCAAGAACAAAGAGAGCTCATTGTCAACGGTTCAAAGTCTATGCTTACAATTTTCAAGGCCACATGAGAGAACAAAGACGATCTATTGTTATGGATGAGTCATAGCTTCTAAAATTCTGAGAAATCAAGAACAAAGACGATGTATTGTTCAACGGTTCAAAGTCTATTCTTACAATTTTCAAGGTAAAAGAACAAAGACGATTCATTGTTGAGTCGTAGCTTATGAAAAGGTGATCCGAACTTATCCGACCTTACCCGATCTTATCTCTATATAAGTAGATAAAGAACAGTCCCACGTCAGTCGATACATTACAATCGTCACAACAACAAATTACCTAAAGTAAAAAGCAACTATTATTAATCACCAGTGTGTGCATCATATTTTTACAATCCTGACTAAAAGTTTTATTGTAAACCGAAGAGCAATTTGTTAAACGTAAAGAGTAACTATTATTACTCACCAATTTGTGCATCATATTTTTACAATCGTGACTAGAACCGTTGTGAAGGGCAATTTATTAAAAGTTCATTACGTGTGTGCTTCATATTGCTAGCTATGAGTATGCCAAGTAGTAGTGAGATGGTTAATTTAACAAAGCGCATTGTTCCCTTATTGAAAACAAAAAAGGAATTTGCCAGGCACATCCGTATAGTTAACACCAATATCAAACTATTGCAAGATATAATTAAACATAAAATTTATTACGAGACCAATGAAAGCCTGCTTAAGCTTGAGAGCAATTTAGCACTGCTCTATAATCAGATGTATCGAATTTATCAATGTCCTCTTTAATACATTCATAGATATCGGGAACCGAAAAGGCGTATATGAGACTATCCGTATCCGTGTACAAGAGCTTAGCACTATTACGGAACTTGGGTAGCGTGTAACCGTAATGAAAATTATATAAAAAAGTTTTCGAAACGTCTAAAACACTGAATCCTGCATATATAGGTTTATTGAAATATACTTCAAGCTTATTCATTTCAATGATAAGCATATCATTGTCAAATATTGTACAACTATGAACATTTTGTTTTGATATGTAAGCACGAGCACCATAGCGACCCTCCCATTTCGTTACTAGTCGTATGTCCTTATGCTTACGTACATTTTCCATCAGCTTCCCAAAACACTATTAATCATTAATTTATAGA
Source organism: Vesta saturnalis (assembly GCA_036346205.1). Lineage (NCBI taxonomy): Eukaryota > Metazoa > Arthropoda > Insecta > Coleoptera > Lampyridae > Vesta > Vesta saturnalis. The sequence goes on along the minus strand of JARFJB010001913.1, from coordinate 1,066,359 downwards.
AATTTTTATCGAATTCATTTTGAGATTGCTGACGCATGGCTGTATTTAAACCTATATATTTTTTTAACCATTGGGGCTGTTTAAAACGTAATATACGGTGTACTTTTACCAACTTCAATCCATATTTTAAATATACTTTTAAACTTCTGTAATGAATTACATAATTACGTTTTGGATACAAGGTAAGCAGTAATTTTTTCATTTTGGAATCAGGCGTGGGTGGAACCATATGTTCGGGTGCCAGCGGTAGATCACTGTGACTCTCATGTAATTCTATAGGATAGTCTAAATCACACTCGACTATATAGCCAATTTCCGAATCATCAGGATGGTTTATTAAATCTAAACTTTCAAAATTAGCTTCATCAACAAAAGAAAAATCGCCAAATGGTAGAAATTCTGACATGGCGGCTCCATATAAATTATTCACGTCGTAGTACATTAAATACACACTTTCGGTGGTGGGATCAAATTTTTCCCCCATGTACTTATTGTTAGCTTTAGCATACCGATTTGAACATTGAGCTACACCACCTCTAATCCCTCTTTCAATAAACATTAGCATATCAATGTCTGTAAATAATTCTAACTTTACTTGTGTAATTTTAAGCATAGCATCGAATGCTAAACCGGGAGCTGTATAATAGTGCAGAGGGTGAAGCTCGTAAGTACTTAAACAAGTTTGCCGAAAGTTTTCGAAAATATCTGCTAAAAGTAGAACGTCTGTTTTTAGATACAAATCCGAGTATTCCCCTAACGATTTAATACTAAATTTGTTCTACACGTTAACCGCATGCGCAAAACTCTCATCACTGATTCCCTCATTATTAAGATGACTGAAAAATACTTCTTTAGGAGGGAGCGTGGTCTCATTCAATTTATCCCACGTATCAATATACTCATAAGGAAACATACCTTTGCGAACTACTAGAGAAAATTCCTCATCATTGTTGCAACTAGCGCGGGAAATAATTTTTTTACTATCCTCCAAATAGTCTGACAACTTTTCAATACTACTGCTCATAAATCTGAAAGAGTCAATAAATCTAAACTTAATTTTGGTGCCTTCCATTACCTTCGTTTATGGGTAGCAGTGAAATCAAACCGGGAACACTAGCCAATTCTCTAATGATGAAATGAGAATCATAACCTGATAAATTATGGAACACAACTGGCAGAATGTGGGAGTCTGTATAGTTTAGGTTACATACCTGGTGCGCTGCCCCCCGAAATGCTCCCGTAAGATGATTATGGTCTCTAACTTTTATATCAGAATTAGTAAATGGTTTTCGACAAATGTGACAAATCGTGGCGCTTTCAAATTGCTCAACCTGACTGAGACTTAAAGTAGCCATAGGAATTATTTGATTGATTATTTCGGTAGCCCAATGTGCAATACTTTGAAGCTCGTTAACAAACCATTGAATGCAATCCTTTCCTCTATAAAGCCTAAATCGAGATAAAGAATCATCATATGAACACTTCAAATAGTAAGCAATACTGAAAGGTGTGTGTTTGGAGTGAAATAGAGTATTACCTTCGATACCATTGGCACACTTCTCTAAAATACTTTCTAAATCGGCATAAATGACAAATGGTACATTTTCTTGGAATGCGAAATTTTTGAACTGTAAATTCATTTCCGCCTCGTTAGGTAGCCTAGTAGAGCATTGATTAAGTTGACTGCAATATGTTAAATGTTTTTCTAAAGCAACGTCAGACCAAAAATGATTCAAACACCGGTTACAAATTACTTTCTTATGACCATCCTTTGATATCTGTTTTGAAAATAAAGCTGACATATTTTTAATCCATGTGAAATGGTGTACAGTGTCATCCCCGGCCGAAAGTATTAAAAGATTTATGGGTTCTTTATCGCTTTGCTGATTACTCAATACAAGTGGTGCAACTTTTTTACCATTTATGCAGTACAAATTAATTGCGAGGTTGTTTAGTTTCTCAAATTTTTTTACATCATCCAGCTGAATGGGGAAGTGAATTGAATCAAACTTCAAAACGTCTAGAAAATGAGGATAACTTTGAACCCTTTCCGTATTACGCTGCGCGGGATATAATGCCGAAACAACGGCCCACAGGAAGCAAAACTCATCGTTATTTTTAACATTAACAACAGCGTGCTTTACTTCTATGAAGCGTGGAACTTTAACATAAGTTGAACAACCGCCTCTAAATGGGACATAGCTATTAATATTTACTTTTAAATGTAAGACTTCATGTACTGCCCAACCGGAATCCCTTTCAGAAAACTCCTCTAATTTTATCCGTAACTTATCATACACGTTTTCATTGTACCAGACACGTATATTGGTTGAAATATCAATAACGCAATTTTTTGTGGCAAAAGTCTTCAACTCAATACTATGATTTTGGGGTTGCATGAAATTACAGCCTAAGACCACATTTACCTTTAGCATAGATTGCCTTAACATTAATTTCACCTTACGTGCAAAACTATTATATGCGTTTAGTAAAAATATCAAAGGGTCCTTAATGTTTGACATATTGATTATAATTCCTGTAAGCAGCCTACCATTAAAACATGAGTCTAGGGGGTACCAACGTAATTTATGCATACCTTTTTTATTGACAATTCCACTACCAACCTTCTCTGAAGCGTTCTTTAACCGTCTCAATCTAACCAGATAGCACTTAAGCAATGCTAAATTGCTCTCAAGCTTAAGCAAGCTTTCATTTGTCTCACAATAAATTTTATGTTTAATTATATCTTGCAATAGCTTGATATTGGTGTTAACTATACGGATGTGTCTGGCAAATTCCTTTTTTGTCTTCAATAAGGGAACAATGCGCTTTGTTAAATTAACCATCTCACTACTACTTGGCATACTCATAGCTAGCAATATGAAGCACACACGTAATGAACTTTTAATAAATTGCCCTTCACAACGGTCTAGTCACGATTGTAAAAATATGATGCACAAATTGGTGAGTAATAATAGTTACTCTTTACGTTTAACAAATTGCTCTTCGGTTTACAATAAAACTTTTAGTCAGGATTGTAAAAATATGATGCACACACTGGTGATTAATAATAGTTGCTTTTTACTTTAGGTAATTTGTTGTTGTGACGATTGTAATGTATCGACTGACGTGGGACTGTTCTTTATCTACTTATATAGAGATAAGATCGGGTAAGGTCGGATAAGTTCGGATCACCTTTTCATAAGCTACGACTCAACAATGAATCGTCTTTGTTCTTTTACCTTGAAAATTGTAAGAATAGACTTTGAACCGTTGAACAATACATCGTCTTTGTTCTTGATTTCTCAGAATTTTAGAAGCTATGACTCATCCATAACAATAGATCGTCTTTGTTCTCTCATGTGGCCTTGAAAATTGTAAGCATAGACTTTGAACCGTTGACAATGAGCTCTCTTTGTTCTTGATTTTTCTCAGAATTGAGATGTAGATAACAATCTATTTTTATATCTCGACCTGAACAATAGATCGTCTTTGTTCCCTCATGTGGCCTTGTAAGCATAGACTTTGAAGCGTTGGCAATGGATCGCCTTTATTCTTGATTTCTCAGAATTGAAGTGTATTTAGATAACAATCTATTTTTATAACTCATCCAAAACAATAGATCGTCTTTGTTCTCTCATGTGACCTTGAAAATGATAAACATAGACTTTGAAGCGTTGACAATGGATTGCCTTTATTCTTGATTTCCTAGAATTGAGATCACAATCTATTTTTATAAATCAACCAGAACATTGGATTGTCTTTGTTCTTTCATGTGGCCTTGAAAATTGTGAGCATAGACTTTGAACCGACAGCTTGAACAATGCATCGTCTTTGTTCTTGATTTCCTATAATTTAGATAACAATCTATTTTCGACCTGAACAATAGATCGCCTTTGTTCTCATGGGGGAAACGGTTGCGAAACAGCTATCTGTTTTGGGAAACGGACCCCCTGTTTTAGGAAACGGCTACCTGTTTTTAGGAAACGGCTACCTGTTTTAGGAAACGGACCCCCTGTTTTAGGAAACGTCTACCTGTTTTGGGGAACCACTTGAGGGGGCGTGGCCTTGAAACATGTATAGACTCGCTTGAGACCGAGGGCGATGACTTTGAGGATACAACTGATGTGTAAGATAACCTACAAAACAATAGATCGTCTTTGTTCTCTCATGTGGCCTTGTAAACATAGACTTTGAAGCGTTGACAATGGATTGCCTTTGTTCTTGAAAGAGATGTATTTAGATAACAATCTATTTTTATAAATCAATCAGAACAATGAATCGTCTTTGTTCATTTACCTTGAAAATTATAAGCATAGACTTTGAACAATGCATCGTCTTTGTTCTTGATTTCCTAGAATTGAGATAACAATTTATTTTTATAACTCGACCAGAAGAATGAATCGCTTTTGTTCTTTTACCTTGAAAATTGTAAGAATATACTTTGAAGCGTTGACAATGGATCACCTTTATTCTTGATTTCATAGAATTGAGATAACAATCTATTTTTAGAATAACTGAACAATAGATCATCTTTGTTCTCTCGTGTGACCTTGAACAATGGACCCCCTTTGTTCTTGATTTTTCTCAGAATTGAGATGTGGAATCTCAACCTGAACAATAGATCGTCTTTGTTGGCATTGCTTGAAACATGCATAGACTTGCTTGAGACCGAGGGCAATGACCTTCAGGACAATCAACAATCTAGTAACTTTTCTAGTGACTTTTCTACTAACCTTGAAGGACTCATGCAAGCATGACCTTGAAGAGGCGGGGTTACACACCTACCACGTGGCCTTGGCAGGAGTACAAACCTACCACGTGGCCTTGAAGAGGCAGGGTTGCTACCCTTTCCTAACACGTGGGTAGAGGTGACTGAAATTTCCCGCCTAGTCTTGATGACAACCTGTGACCTTGAAACGGGGAACGCGTACGTGCACGGTGAGTTAGAAGTGGGGTAGCTATACTACTTATATATATATATATATATATATATATATATATATATATAGTACTGCATTCAATTTGTAATGGCGAAGAGTTGGGACACTATAAAATGTGGTTAATTATTTACTTATTATAATTATTTGTTTTAATAATAAAATTTATGACGCACCGTACTAGCTCAAATTATCTCAATTGGGGATAGAGTTCATTAATCAATTCTTGATATGGCCGTCGACTTTCTCTTCCCGTTTCGTCTCTTGGTCGATTATCTCTGTTATTACAATTATTCCCTCGGTTATTGTCTCTATTCTGACCATTAAATCTTGTTTGATTGTTGTTATTCATCCTATTTTTGTCATACCCGTTATGGTATCCTCCTCTTCTTTGATGAAAGTTGAATTGTTCTCTGCCGTTTCTAAGATTGTCCCTATTATTTCCATTATGATTATACTCTCTTCGGTTGTTATCTCTATAATTCCTATAATTATAGTCTCTTTTATCGTCCCAATTATTTCTATAATTACCTTCACTTCTTGCATTGTCACTGTGATGCTGCTCATATTCATCATATCTTCTAAGGAATTGTAACAGCGATGCGATGTCCCGTATATTTTGTAATATAATGTTCTCTGCTACATTATTTTTTAATTGTCTTGCTAAATACAGCACCATTTCCTGCTCGTTCATGCATGGTGTAAAATATCGCGCTATTTCATATTTACGCATGATATATACTTCCCTTGACGTTCCCTGATTCTTATCATATTTTGCCCTAGAAAACTCTTCTCTAACATTCTGCTGCACGTCGCTCCAATATTGCTTTATGAATAACTCTTTAAATTGTTCGAATTCTTACACCAGATTGTACCATAACTGAGCATTTCCTTTTAACATTTTTCTTATAAGGCGCATCCTTTGTTTGTTGTTCTTCATTTCTGCAAAATACTCCTCAATATTTTTAATAAATAGCATTGGTGACTCGTATTTTTTTCGTAGTTCTTGTCCCCACATGTAGTGTTCCCGGCCTATTGGTAACGTTCTTCTTTTAACTCTTCCAAGTCGTGATCATGTATTCTCAATTTGTTACATATTTCTCCCATTTGCTTCTTGTTTTCTGATTTATTTCTTTCTACTTGAAAACAGATTTGTTCATTCATTTCTTGTATTTGCCCGAATTTGTTATTTAATTCACGTGATGCCTTTTCTCTTAACTTGCTTTCAATTCGTACGCTCTTGTCTAATTTTATTAATTTCTCAACTTCTTTCTTGTTCTCTATAATTGTCCCCCATAATTTTTCGTTTTCCCTATGTATGTCACGGGTTAACTCTTCCTTTGTATCCTCCATTTTATCGAATAATCTTTCCTTATCATTTTCCCACTCATTTGTCTATTTATGCTTTCTTCCAACCTTCTCATATCTTCTTTCCTATTTTCTTCTGCTTCTTTTCTATTTTCCTCGAGCTTGTTAAATTTTACTTCCATGTTTTCTTCGGCTTTGCGCATATCTTCTTTCCGATTTTCTTTTGCTTCTTTTCTATTTTCTAGCCCAAATTATCTCAATTGGTGATAGAGTTCAATAGCTTTATCGCTTATTGTTGGCAAATAAAATAAAAATAATTTAATCTTTGACGTTATTTTAATTGCGTTAAAATGTAATTGTGAAATCATAGAAACATTTATCTCAAACATAAAAATATTCTTTGTCAAATGAATTGTAAATTATAATAATTGGTTGGTATATGAAACAGACCTTAATTGAACCTGCATAATAACGCATGCGTAGCGTCCTAACTGAATTAATTAAAATGCAGCCTGTCAAAAATGTCAATAAACGATCTAAAATATGTAAGTTCAATTATGTTTTGTTCAAAAATAAAATGATAATGTGTTACGTGCACAAAAGGATATTGGTAGAAATTTGTGACCAAGGTGCAGTAACAAGGAAAAGAGGAATTAGCCGGAAGCTCAGTCGGTCGGTTCAGCACTTGGATGCATGGGCGTTTTGGCAGGAGAAAGGAAATACATAAAGTTTAAAAAGGGCACCACTTGATTGACTTCTTTATCGCCCCTCTATCAAGAAAAGGGCTACGGCCACATAGGACAAAAGAGACAGTTAAAAGAAAATGGTGAACTAAGTCCACACGGATGAGGAACTGGTTAGGAATTTGATCGTAGATCACAGGATTAATGAAAGAACTTACAATTGTTTAACACCACTTTTAATATACCCACTATGAAATAGTACAACTGGTATAAATAATAATTTAAATCCGTAAACCTTTACCAAAACAAAACTTGATGAAGCGACAACTCGCTGACATAAATACCACTTCGTAAGGAAATATTACCCATACAATAAATAATACTCTACTTAATAATATAACTACAACATGAATCCGCAGTAATCAACTTACCTTTCAGCAAACTATTAATTACTTAAAATGTACCTACACAGACCCCATACGGTTCGGCATCTAGCGTTGACCCTAAAAGAAAAGAATACCCAAACATATATATATTATTTATCCGAAATTTAAATCTTTTAACCCGATATTCCACGAAGAGCTCTACGTCGGATTAGTTTATCGGTTTCCAATCAACCGGACGCAATTAAACCCCGAATATAAAGCGAAAATTAGCACTAGATGTCTACCCAGTTGTTTACTTATGCAAGCACAAAATATTATTAAATTTAGTTAACATGAGCATTATAAACAAAATAGTAAGCATGAAGCGTTTAAAAATATGTGAAAGGCGAAGCTCATTACCGATTCGGCAATTGCAATACAAGAAGTTAGCAAAGGCGCAGCACAAATTGATACAGTTATTGGTAAGCATAGGGCTACCAACCAACAAAAAAATCAACTTAGTAAATCCTATTTCAAACAGTTTTATACTAACAATTATTAAACTTGTACTCAGAAATAAATAAAATAACAAGTGTTATACACCCCAATGATAACAGTTAAATAAGCAATTTGCTTTACACAGTAATTGAAACCCCAGCAGTTTGCATAAATTTTATGACATATATGGTATATTTAAACTCGACTAGCAGCATTCAGTCAACAACAGCTGATTGTATGTGCAGTAAACACAAGTAGTTCTAACCATTGAACAACTATGGTTATTTATCAGAGTAAAACTAGTACATAAGAAACGTTAGAGATTGACAGATAAAGTACAAATTGGATTGTAATGTCAACTGTAAGTATAAGCGAAACTTTGGAAATAACCCAACTTATCTTTTACAGGTAAAAGTGTATGATGTTACTCTCGATTACTAAGCAAAGGTTTAACCATAAAGTATAAGCATTAGTTTCAGGCTTAAAATAATTGTGATAACACACTAACACAAGTAGCAAACACAGTAATGTAATGGTTATAAAAACTTTCAGTAAAGTACAGATAACGAGAGCCTCTTGATACAGAAAACTAGCAAAAGTCACTCACCAGGTAAAATTTTGTATGCGTGCAACAATAATACTTATCAGAACCGAGTCGTAGGTGTAACATATATTTCTGCTGTTAATTCGGAAGATATTAGGAGAAGGAGTAATTGTACACTGTTTTCATTCAGGTTCGAAGACCCATAACCAACATTTCACACCTCTGACGAATGATATCCAAATGTGTTGCCAGCAACGATTTAACTATCTCTTAGGGAGCACGAAGGATGTTAATCTTCAGTAAATGTGTATGAACCAGGAAAAAAACCTATATAAAATAACCGTGTTAGAATTTAAATCAATAACCAAATTTTATAAAAATATGATCTTTATGATGTATGTAAAATTTCAAAACATGTACACCTGTATTAACAATGTTAAGTTTAGTAAATAAGAAAAGTGAATAGCTTACCTCTTGATCGAAGCCAATGTGTAGCAGAAGCAACCAAAAAATTAAAGCCGAACTAAATTCGAAGTCCCCAACAGGACTTATTTATATGGAAAAAGAATAAAACCAGCAACAGGCTGACTTAAAAATTTTCTTGAACAATTCAATCCAATTTTTAGGAACACCTTTTCCAAATTTTACATGTGCTTCACACTACGTATTTTTCCCAAAATGGCGTTTTACTTCTTATCTCGAAGTACCAGAAAACAAAAAAAACCCATAGCCTGATTATTTTCACCAATCCAGAATTTTAAAGTATCACGTGTTTGAAATATTTTAAATTGAAACGATATTTAGTGACAATGTTGCCGTTTTCCAACAACATACACGAGGAGTCGCAAATTAAAGACCATAAATTCATCAACCGAGTTTTACACGTATCAAATGTTGATAATCACACCGGTTCATTTACCTTACAGATATTTATACCATGTTGTCGCACAAACATTTACACATATAATCAATAAAAACATAAATACAGAAAATCAAACGAATAATCAATGCAATAAATGGGTTATGATAATAAAATTTCACTCACTGAATTTTCCCAAGGATGTTTTCATTTGGCTGGTTCCATATTAGAATATCGTACGTAGACTTCTTCCCATGTGTAGCCGATGATGCTGCTTTGCTGTTCACAATGGTGCTGCATAAATTTCCATACTTCACCCAAATCCAATTTGTTGATGAACGACTTTTCTTCGTGGTAATTGTGTTGAAACATAATATTGCTCATATATTTTCAATTAAGCACTTTATTTTAAATCGTATATTTTGATGTTGGTTTAAATGTTTACAAAATTTTTCGATTTTAAATTTATATTTTATTTTCATATAAATTTTAATTAATTTCACTTTTATTTTAGATCCCGTTATGGAATTTAGTTTATTAACAAAAGTCGCTTTCAAAGAAAATAAACATCAAATCCAAATAACTGAATAATTTTATTAACATGAAGAAAAAAAAACGCATCAACCGATATTTGAACACGAATTTAAATCGAAACAATTTTATTATAATCGACAATTATATCGGTAACCTAATTTTTAAATTTAGTTGTAGGTTAAAACAATTGTGTCTGACTCTTCACTGAACGTGTTTCAAAAATCCGATAATATAAACGTAACTTATAACTAACATGTTAACTCCAACACTATTAACACGTTGACTTGTTAATCATAAAAATTTTAAATAAAACAAGAGTAAGAGCGTAAGAGCAAGAATAAGAGAGCGAGAAATCAGGAGCAATTCCTTTTATACATTTCTCTTAGAAACCAAAATTTCAACTTTTTCTGTTCCATACATACAAAAGATCCAAGTATCTGATTGGTCTAAACAAAATTGTTAACTTAACTAAAATACAAATTATGCTATAACTTTCTTAAAATCAGTCGGATTTACTTTTTGAAAACACATTTGGAATCAGGGCAAAATTCCGCATAAAAACACAAGCCCTATTTTGCTTCCAAGCTTTGTAATTTGACAATTTATAATCTAATTTTACTTATATCTAAGAAATTCTATATTTTACACCTAAACTAATTACATATTCGTAATCTACATGAAAAGCTGTAGCAGAATACATTTACTTCAAACCATACAACTTAATTTTAACAGAAATTCCTTTTTCATATTACAAAGTGATCAATCTCAAGTGTATACCACGAGATCAAAATATTTAAGTTGGTACCACTGGTAGGTTGGTAAGAAGCTGTATTGCTCTAGCTACTCTAGAGCTTGATTCGAGTAAAAACTACGATCAGTTTCAAATCTGTATGAAGGTCATTAACTTATACATATTATAAAATATTATCTTAATTTAAATAATTACTATTTTGTATTTGATTACACTGCATCCTTATAAAATACAACAATATTGTTTAACACATTTATGTAAATTTTGTACACAAAATGTATTTTTATGTTAAATATCCCATTGTAGAAATGTTGTTCATGTTCTATTTAATGTTTATAACGCACTATCACTTCTCCTGCACTTTTTGTACACTTTGTGAATTATAACTATACCGTGTTCGTATCATAACCCTTTCTTAAAGTTTATATAGTTCCTGCATTGTAACTAAATCTATACATGTTCTACATATTATTATCAACCTACTTCATGTGATTAATATCTGTAAAGTTCTAAATTGCTTAACTAATTTTAATAAACTGTAAATTTACTGAAATATGTTCTACGAACCTAATCGTACTCACAAATATCAATCGTTCTGACCTTCCTCACATGCTCCCGGTATAGCTCATTGCTTTTTATGAATAAACAAACTTGTTCAACTTCCACCAAGCCTGTTTCGTTAAATCAAAACCAAATTCTCTCACTTGTCCACTAATTTACTTATTAAAACGCAGTGTATACACTCTCTAATCTATTTAAATTTGCCCACTATAAAGAATGTAAGCTTGTTAACTCTTGCCCCTGTATTAATCTTATTTCTAACCATCTCAAAAAAAAATGTATATATATATATATATATATATATATATATGTACTCTTCCAGTTCTGGTAGCAGCTACCGGTCTTTATTGGTTGTGTTTGTCCTTTTCACAACTTGTAAAACTCTAATTTTGAACATGAGAACTTTCTCATAAAGGGGTCCTACTAAGATGTATACCTAGATGCAAGTTGGGTTGCCTATCCAATGTTTTACAACATTTCATACATGAAAGGTTTATTTACATATCAAAACGGAAATTATAATATAAATTCTAATATAAAACAAATAAATATATAAACTGAAATTAACTGGCTATATAATGTAGTATAAAACTATTAAAATGTGTGCAAATATTCTTGCGGTTTTCTTCTAAAAATCGCCTACGCCTATGGTCTAGTTCGGTTCCCAACCTTCCTGTAATGGTGGTATTTTCAATTCTACAACAGATGTTTAAAACGTGTGGTACCGGTAAATGTGTGTGTTTCGTTAATTATAAGTGCTACTGTATAATTAATGTGACCTGCTGTGGAGTACGGCAATCAGGAGGTGATGATGCAAGGGTAAGTAGGAAATCTGATTTAAATACAATGTAAGGTCACTCTATTATTTAAAAGTAAACAAGGGTTGTTTAGGTCGGCAATAAACGGTTTACTTAAGGAATGGTTATTATGTAGGGATAAATTAAAGGTGGTGGGTGAGTGATTTTGTAGGTGGTGATTCTATGCACAGGTGGTTAAAAGATCAAAGGTAGACTGGTGTGAATGTGAGGGTAGCAAGGAGAATTTATTGTAGGGGATGGCGACGTGATTTATGTGAGAAGATACAGGGAAAGAGGCTGAATAGGGTGGTTAGGAAATCCTTTTCGGGGCACAAGCCTAAACCGTCAAAGGCAATTTAAGGAATAACCCTGCTCGTGATTGTAGAGGATGTTTCAGCAATACCACCGTCACTCCTCTATAATCTCTAGGATGTCTACCTATCCTTGTCGCGGCTTCCACCTTCAACAAGTTGATAGTGATAAATATCTTGTTTGGTTGATAAGGATAATGATGCAACAGGGTAGTTAGTTGTGCATAACCATTCGGGGTGTACAGGCCCTCCGTCTGATTTCACACAAACAACTTCTTTACGTATACCCAAATCGGGGCCAGGACCCACAATAAGTTGGTATACGTATAAGGGATGGGATAGGCACAGTAATCGGTGTCAGGGTAGATGAATGTAATAGGTGGATGGTAGGAAAGAATGTAATGCAGGATTAATGTATCAGGCAGGTTCAGGTAGGATGAATATAGGATTAGTACACCAACAACGTATAACTAATTAAGGAAATGAGGTAATAAGGAGAATTCAGGATCTGAGCAATAATACTGGAATACTAATTTATAACAGGAAAGTAAATTATGAACGCAGAGTGTCAAGTGTCAAGTGTGTTTTTGGTTGAATGTGAAGGCAGTGTTTATATAGGGATTTTGGGAAGATAGCGGGTAGAGTGGGGAGAGTGGGAACAACTGATAATATGTTTTAAATCATATAAATGCAGTTGTGGAAGAAAATAGGAAATAAGTTTTGATGGATTTATTTACAAGGATTTAAATTTTCAGGAAGGATCTGCAGGATCATTACACCACCCTTACCTGGGAGAAGAAAATCCGTCACCTGGTTTCTGGATTAATCCGAATTCGGGTGCAAGTGTTCGTTTAACCCTCATGAATTCTCCATTTGCCAAACGAATCTTCACACGCCGTCTATTGCGGGCTTTTCCTCGGCCGGTCCGAATAATAGTTGGAGGAGGTATAGGACGAGGTCGGTCAGGGATGCTTAAGAGGGTGATGCCCATATTGTCAGGAGGAGGATTGGTTTGGACGACTGGAGTGTGTATTTCTAAGGCGTCTAGCTCACGTACCATTTTTCTTAACGGAGAAGGAGTGTTAGGGGTGACTGGAAGACCTACAGGATTAAGGGGGATAGGAGAAAATCCCCAATCTGGTAATGGTGATAGGGAAAAAAGAGATATGTTCGGAGGACTGGTGGGCAGAGGAATTTCTGAAACCGGGATGTCAAGAACGTGAGTTTGTACAGGTGAGTGTGAGGTAGTGGGTTTATAGGGACTTAATACAATAGGGTTATAGGATTTGGATATAGGAGGTAGATTCTGGGTACCTGGTGTGCGACAAGCATTTGGTTGCCTGGCAGGATTTCTAGGATGATATCGCGGTTTTACTGGGTCCACTCCTGGGAGTAGAGTAATACGGTGGGTTCTTCCTGGTAATGGTTGAAACTGTGTTAATTCTAGGTCTCCTAGTCCTGATGCTGACTTATTCTTTAGCGGGAGAGTTTCGTCGTTTATTTCGACGTGGAGTGGGGTGAATCTTATGGTGACTTGCGATTGTCTCAGGAAATCCAATCCTAAGACTACATCGGTAGATAATGTAGGTAAATGTTGTCCTAGCAACGAATACTGATGTTTGCCAAGTATGACTGGAAATCGGTAGCTGCCCAGAGAATGGGTGATGGTATCATCGGCTAAACGGATGGTTTCTTGCTGAAGAGTTTCTGGAAAGATGGAGTTTCTCACTATTAGCTCTTTTAACTTACTGCCAAAATAAGTTCTAGAAGCGCCAGTATCCACTAGAGCTTGTATTGGTTGGTTAAAAACTTGGAGGGTGAGAAAGAGTCGGTCATCTTTGGTAATAGGTAAGAGTGTTCGTGGCGGGGAAGAGGACTGAGTAAATTCTTTGATTTGTTGTAGCCATGCTTGCCATTCTTCTCTGGAAGTGGTGGCATGCTTTTCTGGAATGGGGGAGGTAGTCTGAGGTAGTAAAGATTCTCTTACTTCCTTTCTATAAATCAGGCTAGGGATAGTCTCTGGCGGAGGCCTCCGTCCCGTTTCCGTTTGCATCGGGGCAAGACGCGATGAAGAAGGGATGGTGCTGTCTCTAAACTGTACTCGGGGGGTACGAGGATTATGTGCTGGATTATAGCTTAGCGAAGGCAACCCTTCATACTGTCTGGCCATTTCCAGCAACTCGGGTAATGTAGAGAAGTCTTGTGGTCGAATATAATATTTGTATTCCGTTTTCAGGTTGTCGTATAGTCGTTCGAGCTGACTGGCAACATTCAACCCTCCATGGCGTCTCATCAGTGTCAGGAGAGAAGTGACATATTCTCCTGCCTTTTCTTTCGGTCTCTGGACTCGATTTCTTATTTCTTCCTCTAATTTCTGCTGATATCGGGGTGGTAAGAACTGTAATCGAAAATCTGTAAGGAAGTCGTACCAGGTATGCCAATTACATCGGTTGTTCCTATACCATAGTAGAACGTTCTCCTTAAACAGTTCAGGTAGTGCTGACAACATTTCATTATCAGGAGTTGGTAACAGTGCTGGAGCTCCTGTAATCTCTCTAGGAAGGACATGGGATCACTAACTCCATCATATTTGAGTCCCATTTTCGAACTCTGTCACAGGTATCCGCTGTTCGATGTGGAAAGTTCTGGGTTGGAAAAGTGGATGGACCTGGTGTAGTACCACTCAGTTCGCTGGTCTCAAACTGTAAGACAGGTTCTATCGGGATGGGTAAGTTAACTTGACCTTCTCCAGTCCTTAAGTATTTTATAATCCTTGCTCGAAGAATTTCACTTGTTCCTGTTGTATCCAGTCTGTATTTTCCTGCCTCTTCAATCAAATTATCCTTCTTAAGTGTGTACACCCAACCTACACGAATATCTTTCTCTTCGGGAGTTTGGGTACTCATTATTGCTATGTTTTAGGTTTGGTCCGGGTTGAAGAATTGGAAAACTATAATTACACTGGTTATACTTTAAATAATGTAGAATTTGTGAAGTTGGAATTCACTGACACTTTTTAACTGTTTTGATTCTGGTCCTAGAAAGTAATTAGAATTAAGTTTTAAATGTTTCTTCTTTAATATAATTGTGCACACTTTTAATTTATATGTCCGGTGTAACAATGTTTATTAATTTGTCCTGTAAAGGAGTGCTTAATAATGTATTGTAAATTTGTTGTTTCTGAAAATAACACTTTTACTTTTATATATCCTGTGAAACAATGTTGCACATTTATTATTAATTAGTTCTGTAAAGAAATGATTAATTAGATTATTTTGATTTCTGGAAAATAACAATTCTAAGTTATATATCCTGTGAAACAATGTTAATCATTTATTATTAATTAGTTCTGTGAAGAAATGATTAATTTGATTATTTTGATTTCTGGAAAATAACAATTCTAAGTTATATATCCTGTGAAACAATGTTACACATTTATTATTAATTAGTTCTGTAAAGAAAGGATTAATTTGAGTATTTTGATTTCTGGAAAATAACAATTCTAAGTTATATATCCTGTGAAACAATGTTAAACACTTTCTATTAATTAGTTCTGTAAAAGAATGATTAATTTAGTTATTGTGATTTCTGGAAAATAACAATTTTAATTTATTCTTCGAATGAAGTGGAAATATGAATTATTTGTATTCTCGTGCCTGGGAAAGTACTCGGACAGTCTGTCTGCTTGCTGTAAGAAAATAATTATTGTTATTTGTCAGGAAATAATCGTTCTGGTACAACTTGCTGAAAGTAAATGTTAGCGGGAAAATGAAATGCACATGCAAAATGCTAAAGGAAAATTGCAAATGCCCACGTTGGGCGCCACTTGTACTGCTTCCCGGTTCTGGTAGCAGCTACCGGTCTTTATTGGTTGTGTTTGTCCTTTTCACAACTTGTAAAAACTCTAATTTTGAACATGAGAACTTTCTCATAAAAGGGGGTCCTACTAAGATGTATACCTAGATGCAAGTTGGGTTGCCTATCCAATGTTTTACAACATTTCATACATGAAAGGTTTATTTACATATCAAAACGGAAATTATAATATAAATTCTAATATAAAACAAATAAATATATAAACTGAAATTAACTGGCTATATAATGTAGTATAAAACTATTAAAATGTGTGCAAATATTCTTGCGGTTTTCTTCTAAAATCGCCTACGCCTATGGTCTAGTTCGGTTCCCAACCTTCCTGTAATGGTGGTATTTTCAATTCTACAACAGATGTTTAAAACGTGTGGTACCGGTAAATGTGTGTGTTTCGTTAATTATAAGTGCTACTGTATAATTAATGTGACCTGCTGGTGGAGTACGGCAATCAGGAGGTGATGATGCAAGGGTAAGTAGAAATCTGATTTAAATACAATGTAAGGTCACTCTATTATTTAAAAGTAAACAAGTGTTGTTTAGGTCGGCAATAAACGGTTTACTTAAGGGAATGGTTATTATGTAGGGATAAATTAAAGGTGGTGGGTGAGTGATTTTGTAGGTGGTGATTCTATCCACAGGTGGTTAAAAGATCAAAGGTAGACTGGTGTGAATGTGAGGGGTAGCAAGGAGAATTTATTGTAGGGGATGGCGACGTGATTTATGTGAGAAGATACAGGGGAAAGAGGCTGAATAGTGGTTAGGAAATCCTTTTCGGGGCACAAGCCTAAACCGTCAAAGGGCAATTTAAGGAATAACCCTGCTCGTGATTGTAGAGGATGTTTCGGGCAATACCACCGTCACTCCTCTATAATCTCTAGGATGTCTACCTATCCTTGTCGCGGCTTCCACCTTCAACAAGTTGATAGTGATAAATATCTTGTTTGGTTGATAAGGATAATGATGCAACAGGGTAGTTAGTTGTGCATAACCATTCGGTGTACAGGCCCTCCGTCTGATTTCACACAAACAACTTCTTTACGTATACCCAAATCGGGGCCAGGACCCACAATAAGTTGGTATACGTATAAGGGATGGGATAGGCACAGTAATCGGTGTCAGGGTAGATGAATGTAATAGGTGGATGGTAGGAAAGAATGTAATGCAGGATTAATGTATCAGGCAGGTTCAGGTAGGATGAATATAGGATTAGTACACCAACAACGTATAACTAATTAAGGAAATGAGGTAATAAGGAGAATTCAGGATCTGAGCAATAATACTGGAATACTAATTTATAACAGGAAAGTAAATTATGAACGCAAAGTGTCAAGTGTCAAGTGTTTTTGGTTGAATGTGAAGGCAGTGTTTATATAGGGATTTTGGGAAGATAGCGGGTAGAGTGGGAGAGTGGGAACAACTGATAATATGTTTTAAATCATATAAATGCAGTTGTGGAAGAAAATAGGAAATAAGTTTTGATGGATTTATTTACAAGGATTTAAATTTTCAGGAAGGATCTGCAGGATCATTACATATATATATATATATATATATATATATATATATATATATATATATATATATATATATATATATATATATATATATATATATATATATATATATATATATATATATATATATATATATATATATACAAGGTGACAGAAAAAGTGCCATGCATAGTGCCACGCGATAGAGGACACTAAAATAAGAAAAAAAGTTCCTAGGAACTTAGGTCCGCAACGCCTTCGTTTAAAAGGGTAAAAGGGTGTTGAAGTTTAATTATTTTTTCGTTTTTTTTAAATATCTTTTTACAATGATGTAATGAGCGGACGAAATTTTGTATACAAGGGCTCTTTATCACGCAGAATTCAAATATGTCTTAGTTCTTTTATTAATGATAGAGGGCGCCACGTACAGGTTTCCATATCGTTTGAATCGGTCCTAACTTTTTTGCCTTACACTGTATGTCATTTTCGACTGAAAAAAATTTTTTTCCCATCTTTCTGCTTCATAAAGGTATACCTTATTAAAGTCGCTAGGACCAACGGTTTACGAGAAAAATGTATCCGATGCATGCAAATCATCCAAAAGCGCCAAAGTAACTTATTTGCAGAAACAATGACATAACACTTCAACAATTAAATTTTAATAGCAACAATGAAGGACAGTGATTAAAAAAAACATTAAATTTTTAGAAGATGTTCAAATTGTTGTCCTTGTACTTGAATACATTTTTCAATTCTTCTTCCTAAGGATTGACGGCATCTTTGAAATATTCCTGGGTTATTACGGAATCTATCTGCGGATTCCATAATTCTTATCCATAGTTGCTCTTCATTGTGTATTTCTACAGAATAAACATCATTTTTCATGAATCCCCAAAATGAAAAATCGAGAGGATTAGGGCCAGGACTACGAGCTGGCCAGGGTACAGGTCCCCCTCGACCAATCCACGTATGTCCAAATCTCCTATCCAAAAACTCCCTTGCCAATCGAGAAAAGTGAGCTGGCGCGCCATCATGCATGTAACGCATTCTACCAATAATAGCCAATGGAACATCACCTAATAACGTATTTAGTTCATTCTCCAAGAAATTTCGATACAGTTCACCTGTCAATGGATTGGGCAATTGCCCACACATTAATAGAAAACCCATGTTGGTGACTTCTAATTACGGTTTGATGAGGATTTTCATTACTCCAATGGTGCATATTATGTAGGTTCAGAACACCATCACGGCTAAAACCAGCTTCATCAGTAAAGAAACTTGAAGAAAATATATCGTGTCTTTGATTTTGCAACCATTCGCAAACACGAGGAAGATAGTAATGTTCTAATAGTGAATGAACCTTTTGGAAATGATACGGGCGAAGAAGTTGTTCATTGAAAATTTGTGTAACTGATTCACGGTTAACATTTCGTATCGCTGAATTTGTTTTCCTGGTACTTGTTCTTGGATTATTTTCTACCATTCGTAAAACGGTTTCTTCGTTTCGCGCAGTGCGACGAGTCCTGGAAAATAATCCACTATTAACTTTTGGTTTTTAAAAACAGCCATCTTCACCCAAGCCCCTATGCACGTCAATAAATGTGGTATTATGAGGAATATGCCTTAATGGATATCTTTCTCGATAGATACGTTGAGCTTCGGAAGTGTAGTGAACCATTTTTGAAAGTAATTTTGAAAAATCAGTAAGAGAATCAATGAAAAACTTAATCAAGAACACAAAATACCTCTAACAAGACAATAATATTTTGACAAGTGTCATAGATTTCGTTTGTTTTTTCGTAAATTTCCATCGCCTGTTATTTTCATCACTCCAATAGTACATACTATTTTGTGTTCCTAAAATGGTTCACTATGCTTTTGAAGAATACAAGGACATGATTATATGTTACGGAGGAGCTCGGTCAAATTTCTTCAAAGCTCAACGTATCTATCGAGAATGATATCCTTTAGGACAGGTTCCTAGTGTTTGAACATTTATTGACGTACATAGGCGTTTGGATGAAGATGGGTGGTGAAGATGTCTGTTTAAAAAAAAAGTTAATAGTGGGAGTTTCCAGAACTCGACGCACTGTTGAAAAGGAATAACCTGAACATATTATTAGAAGATGTTTTATTGGATATTGTTACAAGAGTGGACTTTATGCTTGATGGCAAGCTAGCTAACTTTTCTTGAGTGGCAAGGAAATTTTTTGAAAGAAGGTTTGAAAATAGGTGGATTTGTTGTGGGGGCTTGTAATATGATCACAGCTCTTCACTAATAAAAAAACTAAGGTCATATTTGAATTCTGCGTGATAAAAAGCCCCTGTATACAAAATTTCGTTCGCTTATTACATCATTGTAAGAAGATATTAAGAAAAAACAAAAAAATAATTAAACTTCAACACCCTATATCTTTTAAACGAAGGCGTTGCGGACCTAAGTTGATAGGAACTTTTTTTCTTATTTTAGTGTCCTCTATCGCGTGGCACTATGCATGGCACGTTTTTCTGTCACCCTATATATATATATATATATATATATATATATATATATATACTTGAATTCATGTGAACTAAGTATGCTCCTAACTAAATTTTGCTCCTTTTTAGAGCTTAGGAATACTATACCTCATAACTAATTTATTATAATTCGTAAAGCGATTTCGAAAACTAATATCTTAGTATTAGCCGAATACGATCTCTATACTCATGCCAATGTTAATAAGCACTTGATACTTCTACTCTCTCGTATCCGAATGCTAGTAAGCAATTTATACTATATTCTTTCTTCTACGACCTGATTAGTTCAGGATAAGTTGTGGAAGACAAACACTGTTAATTTGATCACTTCGTTAAGATCGTGTTAGACCTTTTGTGGGTGCACCACACGTTAACCATCGTGGGAGCATATTTTAACCACATGTTAACCATCGTGGGTACACATGATAACCACCTGTTGCTCGACTGCCTATTTTCTCTTCTGCTGATGTAATAACATAATAATCTGTTATCTACTAACTGTTTGATACTACAGTGAAGCCAATATTCTTCGTTATATATTCCTCGTACTGTATTCCTCGGAAACTAATTTAAGCTGTGCTAAAATTTTTTTATTTAAATATAATTAAGAGCGACATTGTAAAGAGCTCAAGTCATACAATCATAAAGTACCTTGCAACTACATTAATTTGGTTTACATGATATAACTGCGTTACATTCACGATTTAATTGTTTTTCTTATTTTTAGATTATACTTAAATTTTTTTATTATAAAATAAAAACAAAAAAGAGGTCCTTATAACCTTTTGTGAGGTAATAGAGTGATCATTGTCTTGCCAAGACAAAGTATGTATTGGGTTGATTAAAAATTGTGATGTGTTTACTGACAGATGAATCAGCGCAGCTACATGTTTATGATTCTGTAAGTTTTATATCGGTAAGGTGTGTTGCCTACCATTATTAGTTAAACCAGGTACTTTACTGACTTAATTTGGTGTTTTACAAATTTACTTTCAGAAGTTTTTTTTCTTTTTTTAATGAACTTAGTTTAAAACAAGAACGTAATTTACTTTAACAATTATTACATCCTAAATTTCATCCAAACTTTGTTTTTTTTCTCTACTATTCAGGTTTAAAAATATACTGTTTATTTTTTTAATTTGATAAACATAATTGTTTAGTTTAACCTTCATTTGACGTGTTTGACTTGATTATTGGTTTCTGTTCTACTTATTATTATGTATACTTGTATGTGTTCTCTTACAGCTTCATTTCCCTATTTCGTAGCTGTCAAAAATCAGCTGAGCTAGACCCTATATCTTTTATTCCATCTGTAGTGTATTTCGGGCTAATTTTAAAAATCATTTTGAACACGTTACATACCTAGAGATATAGGATACAGCTAAGAACCGTGACTGGCTGATGCGGTATATGGATAGGCATGGTACTCCGTACCATACTTATCAGGCAATGAGCGAGCGCACGTTCAAGGTGGCTCTATAGGGAGTACATGTCCAGATTATCTAAAGCAATGTTTGCTTTAAGGTCCATGAACAGGATATTTGTAACATTTCTTGTTTCAGGATGAGGAAAGAAGGACTACCGATCCCGTTTCTGCTAGAGACGCTCCCAACAGAAGACTTCATAAGGATCCGGCAGGGAGAATACGTGGTTCCGCTTCGTATATCCACCGTAGAAAACTCCCACTCCACACGCTTTAGCTTTAAACGCCATTCTGGGCTTCCGCAAGGTGGCAGCGGAATTGGCTAAAGCGCAAACTAGGACTGACGAGATATAAGTTATCCTCATGCACGGTCAGGAGGTGTTTGCCCTATTAGGGTAAGCGCTTTCCGGAACGACGGAGAGAAGGGATGCCTCGGATAAGTATACTAGTATCCACTTTCTATAACTAATTCATCTCCTACTTATTCTGTACCGGTTCACGGTACAGAAAGCCAATTCTACTATTATACTAATACTCCCATTACCGCTGTGCAGACAACTGTGACGACTAAACTTATACGTTTTCCTTATAATTACAGATATCCGAGGCAGCCGTATCAACTACACCAGCCGAGAGACATCGGGACAATCCACACAGTACCAACCCCAATAGCAACAACACACACACGAGAATTTTTTTTGGAAACCAGCAAACAACGCAACACGATGTGGACAGGCATACCAACAACATCACGCAACCCAACAACCACACAACCCATGCGCTAAAGAGCAGAAAAGCTCCTGAGCAGCGCTTCACCAACATAACACAATACTTTCTATATTTTATGTGGTCATAATTGTACATTGAATTATAATCTACCGGGTGGTGAATGATCGGACGCACCATAGGATATCCAATGGGAAATCATAAACTCTCGAATAGCTAACGTTCAAAGAAAAGTGTTTAAAAATGAAAATACTACAAATGTATTAACTGTAGTTCAAAATCCTAATATAAATATTAATAATAATTAACAATTAAAAATTACAAAAATTATAGCAAATGCTCAAATAAGCCACCATTTTTCGGTAAGCAATATCCTAATCTATCACAAAATTCTTTTCTAACTTTGGCAAGAATGCGAGGCATTATTTTCGAACATTCTTCGTTGATGAGTGTGTTTAAAGCCTATAAATCTGCAAACCTTTCAGAAGTGAAAACTTTAGATTTTAAATGGCCCCAGAGATAATAGTCCTTTGGTGAAAGATCTCTAGATCTTGGAGGCCACTTAATTGCACAATTTGGTCCGATTGCACAGTTATTAAAACAATTATTAATCAAGTCTTTAACTTCTCGGCTGTCGTGTGCAAGGCAACCATGCGTTTGAAACCAAATTTCTTCTTCTTCGGGAGCTACTTCTGCTAGAGCCGTTAAAATTTGCTCTTGCAGCAAATCCAAAAATCTACGGTGTAGATTGGCCTTATCCAGCATTTCATAAAACTCTGCTGTTCTTTCAAAATCCCTCTCAAGCAACCCCTGATGACATTGAAGTTTGTATGAATGGAAATTATTCTTTTTCAAAAAATGGTACATAATTTTTGCAATTTTTGAAATTAACGCAAGCTGTAAAATATTTTTAATGCTTTCATTTGAGAGAATTCAATATTTTAAGAAAATTTCGTGAAGACCCGGTATATGTATTGTTAGTTATCAAAAATTTTAATAGACTCCGATGAATTGAATAGAATCACAATATCGACACTCTTCAAATCGCTTGCGAACTAAGAGGCCGTGCTAGAGAGTTTGCAGCAGCCTTAGTTACGATACGTGATTTTTTGATTAGATGAGAACCATCCTTACGCTTTACTCTATAATGTTCGAAGTTACTACATCTTATTTTACGTTTTGAGATTTTTATGTACTGACTGGTAAGCAACATACCCTACCTCTGGCTATTTATAAGTAACGTATATATTTCTATAAAAGTTCTACATGACAACACCACGTGCAACAATACTCGAGTTAATCACCAAATTTAAAAATTTCTGATAAATAAGAAATATTTGGCCAAAAAAGAAATTTAAAAGGTCGTGTGATTCATTTGGGTAACGCCACCTTGTCTAGTTAGTCTCTATTAAATTTAGGTTTTAAGGAAACAACGTGCTAGAAATTTTTTTGTAATTTTACAAAATTCAAATTGAAATATACATTTCAGTTGAAGCTGGCTTTTATTTCAAGCATTTGCTCGATACTATACTAAATAGAATGTATCCTTTCGTGTAATACGGATATAAGTTTTTCCTTAAGCACTATGCAACTTTTGGTTCTTCAGGAGGTAAGTCTCCAACCTTTCACATTCTATATGTTATTGTTGAATTTCCATAACTACTGCTGACCTCTTAATTAAAACCTTCAGGTTTTCTGCTTGTGGTACATATGTACTTAATCACTTTTTGAAATATCGTATGTTTTCTTCAGCGTCGGTTACCAAAGCGAGAAACAGTAGATCTACCGCAACTTCGCAGCGAAGGTAGTTGAAGGTGTTTCATAGTCTTTGGCTCGATCTCTGCGTATTGTATTGGAACTAAACCACGTAAGCCTTTTGGGTACTCCCGAAACGATTTTTGCTTTATCACGTGACGGAGCCCTGGCAATACGATAAATTAACAACATTAATAGAGTGGATATCACACCTTCTATGTACTACACCTACAAATTGCAACGGAATGTAGAGATATTCCTTCACCTATAGCTTTCACTTGTGAAGTGTTCCACTTATGATTTAATAAACATTATTCAGTATAGATGTACAAGCTGTAATCATTTTATGCTACTTTCTCAAGGTGCTCGTGTATGAATTCAATAATCGGTCTCGATAGAGCACTATTTATTTTTGATATGTTTATTATTATTATCATCATATAGACAGTAGAAGGTTGTCAAGTTTACATGCAAAATGTATAAACTTGCCGTCATTACATTAGAACTACCGCTTCAGTAAGATAATACATTTACACAGGGTGATCCATACTACATTTTCAATGTACACTAGTTTATTTGTATCTTGGCTGTTTTTTTTTGTGCTTATTGCTTTATGTGTAAACCCTTAGGTTATATGCGATTTATGAAAAGCTGATAATAGGTAGGTATTTACTTCAATGCTATTTATGAAGTACCCAGAAACCGATCTTGGAAGAGGAGTTCACGTTTTTTTTTTATGATTGTGGACCTGAACAGGCTAAATTAGGCCTATGGTGCTAAAGCACTCAGGAACACTTAGGCGGATGGATAGAGGGATAATGAATTGCCAATAGATGCTTATGAACAGCTACCTTAAATTACATAAGTGAGAGGAAAACAGGAACTAGGGAGATCATTCCAGAGTTTAGAAGCCGTGTAGAAAAA
Organism: Vesta saturnalis; assembly: GCA_036346205.1. Lineage (NCBI taxonomy): Eukaryota > Metazoa > Arthropoda > Insecta > Coleoptera > Lampyridae > Vesta > Vesta saturnalis. The sequence continues at coordinate 1,041,491 of JARFJB010001913.1, read as the reverse complement.
TGTGGATTGCGCCCGTTTGGTACGACAAGTGGAGATTTGTACTGCATGCTGATGATGTGAATGAGCGAACCGAGTGTTTCTCGCAAAGATAGCCCGAGATGGTATCAAAGAATATAATTCGGCAGCACAATAGCCGTTGTAATAACGATAATACAAAGAAAGAACTGAAACCATCCTTCTATGCTCAAGGGACTCTATGTGAGAAGTTAAGGACGGGTCATTTATAAGCCTAATCGCTCTCTTTTGAATACGATCAACGATATCGAGATCGTATTGGGGAACACTAACCCAAAGGTGACGATTATATTCCAGATGAGGCCGAATTTGGGCCTTATACAGCAGAAAAAGTTGTCGAGAGGTAAAGTACTGCTTAGATCTGTACCAAAAGCCTATTTTATGAGCAGCTGTTTTGGTAGCTGACAGAAGATGGTCAATCCATGAGAGATTTGAAGATACAGTCATACCCAACAGAGTAATAGAGTCTGAAAACTTAAGAACTGAGCCATTCATACTTACAACAGGAAATGATCGACCTTTTTTGGCGGAGATATGGCAACACTGAGTTTTGTTAGCATTAAATTTAACTAGATTATTGCTTCCCCATTCGAGAATACGTTGAATATCTTTGTTGATTGAATTTGCCATTTCAGCTTTAATTTCTTGATTTGACATAGAAGTTGGATTATCACTATTAGACTGAGATGAACTACAGTGAAACGTGCTATCGTCAGCAAAGCAATGAATGGGGTTAGTTGTTGAGGAAATAAGGTCGTTTATGTACAGCAGAAAAAGTGTAGGCGCTATAACGGATCCCTGTGGTACGCCCGCGTTAATGCTAACTACGACACGTATTCGTCTTTCATCAAGGAAACTAGAAACCCAGTTGATGAGCGTATCATTTAACCCAACGAGATGAGTTTGGCAAGTAAACAGTTATGCCAAACTTGGTCAAATGCCTTTGAGATATCTAAAGCGACTACAACTGTTTCACCGGACTGCTCTACTGTATTGTTCCAAACTTGGGTCACATATGAAAGAAGATCGCCTGTTGAACGACTTTGCCTAAACCCATATTGGTGGTCACTAAGGAGTTTGTTAGTTTCAAGGAACGTGAGCAGTTGCTGATTGATGGCTTTTTCCATGATTTTAGACAAAATGGAAGTGATGGCAATTGGTCTGTAATTTGAGGGATCGGTCTTATCACCTTTTTTGGGAATAGGTTGAACATTTGCTAACTTCCATGATGAAGGGAATTCCCCAGAAGATATAGAGATCGTATAGAGCTTAGATAGGACTGGTACTAGTTCGGTGGAACATTTCTTTAAGACAATAGCTGGGATACCGTCTGGACCAGTCGCCTTATTGAGATCAAGCCTACTGATGATCGATTCCAAGAGCTTGTACCGAAAATGAATTGGTTTCATAACGTATGAAGAAGAGTTGACTAGGGGCACATCTTTTCCAGAATCATTGAGACACGAGTTTGATGCAAACAAATCCTTTGTCTACAGAATCAGCAACTACCGATCCGTCAATAGATGTCAGGGGGGGAAATGAAGATGTTCGAAAGTTTTTACTAATGGCTTTTCCTAAAGACCAAAATTTACGACTGCCTTAAGGAGATGTAGCTAGTTCATTGCATTTTCGTTGTTCGAACAACTTTTTAGTTTTAGTGATGACACTTTTGCAGATATTTCTAGCACCAACGTATTCTACATGACTGTCAACCGATTTATTAGATTTCCATTTAATGTAACATTTATTTTTTAAAGATATTGCATCAGAACAAGCCTTATTGAACCAGGGTTGGGAACGTGAATGACCTACACGGTACTGTTTTTCCGGAATGTACAACTCCATTCCCATGAGGATGACTTCAGATACTGAAAGAGCGATGTCCGAAGAAGAGGGCGACTTAAAACAATATTCACGCCATGGAAAGGTTGCAAAGAAATCCCGTAAATCACTCCATCGAGCTGACTTAAAACACCACAAGGTTCTATCGGTTTTGCGAACAACAGTGGAATTAGGTACAATAGAAATGATTTTTATTAGACAATGGTCGGAAAGACCTAAAGGCGAAAGAACGGAAGTTTTATAAACAAGAGGGTTTGATGTAAGAAAGAGATCTAGAAGATGTGAAGTATGGTAAGGGTTATCAGAGATTCTTGTGGGTTCAGAAATCATTTGTGTGAGATCACATGAAATAGCAAATGTTTCTGTACTATGACCAGCGGGATTTGTAGTAGACGAAAATTGAAGCCAATTAGAGCTATGAACATTGAAATCGCCTACAAATGAGATATCGCAAGATGGAAACTGAGACAGGAGATAGTCAACTTTCATACTAAGGTAATCGAAGAAGTCTTGAAAGTTGCTGTCACTAGGAGACCTATAAATGCAACAGTAGAATTTCACAAAATTAGGACCAGAATGTTTGAACCAAATCACGTCAAAATTTTTATTTTCTAAGGAAGCAACACTCTTGCAAGCATTTCTGTCCTTGATGTAGGCACATACACCTCCTTTATATCGAAAGTTAGAGTGAAGATGATACTGAGGAAATTGCAAGTCGGGTGACTCGGAGCTTTCAGAGGAGACTTGTGTTTCAGATAGAAACAATATATCAGGTTGTAATTGTTCAAGATGTTGGTGAATAGCATTAAGATTAGACCTGATACCGCGGATGTTGCAGTAGTGAATCAGAATCCGAGTGGGGCAGGATTTTACGTCCGGAATTTATAACCCTAGAAACCACAGCCATCTTATTTTTTAATTTGGGACTTTTAATCCGATAGGAAGACAGTGAGGGTTTAATTAAAATACACACGTGTTCTTGTGCATTTAAAATTCTGAAATTTTATCTTATTTCCAATCGATTGTGAAAATTGTGTGTGTATGTTTTGCGAGTACTCATAAGTAGTATTTAGAAGTCAGGTACGCAGTCACTCTACTTAGACGATGATTGTAATACTTGATGTACATGGATTCAAAACGGCAAAACATGTATTTACACCTAAAGAGTTAGCAATATATAATGAAAATCAAGCTGCCCATTTTGTGTTCAAACCACCATTTCAGTGGCACGTCTTAGCTGTACAATTTCATCGACAAACCACCTGGTTAACCAATAATCATCACTGTATCAAATGGGGATCTGGATATACCTCTACACATCTCTTTCCACATATACTTCGTGAACTACTATCGGTAACAGATTATGTGTACGTTAAAGGGCGAGAAAAAGCCGATTATATCTGGAAAATATTGCGGCGACCAGTTGTAGCAATTGAAGGACAACCGGCTTTACCAAAAATGCAAACAACTTGTTTCTTTCATACAAAAACGAGTTGTGCTTTGACGAATAACTATGTAATTAAATACTAAAAATATAGAAATATTATTATTTGTTTTTGTGATCTCAATTTAGGTACAAATACCCCACCCTATCCATCTAGGTAAACAATGTTAGAGAATTAAGGTCAAATTTTAACATTCCTCGGAGGTTAAATTCTTGCAAATAGAAAATAAGCGTTCCTATTGCTTAATTCTAACAATAGAATCAGTTCGTGGAAACAGGAAGAATGGTAGGGTTGTTGTCTATGCTGAAACGTATATCAAGGATAGATGGTTCTTGTATTGGCTAAATTGTTGTTTGTAATAATAATAAAAAGATTATGCTTACAGTATGTGGGTTTTTATTTACATACTACTACTGTCCTAACCACCAGGACTGGTCTCAGAATGAGATAGTTTCCCTGAGAACCGGATCCGTTTCCCAAAGACAGATAGCGGTTTCCCAAAACAGGGATCTGTTTCCCAAATACAGATAGCGGTTCCCAAAAACAGGGATCTGTTGCCCAACACAAGTAACCGTTTCCCAGAAGCGCTAGTCATTTCCCCACAGAAAACAAGTCAAATAGCTCATTCATCGTAGGCTAAACTGAATTGAATTTCATAGAAATTAATTTTCAAGGTCAAAGTTTATTGATATGCAGGGGTATCATATTCTTAGAAATCCGCTCGTGAGGAGTATCACATTACATTTTTAAGAAATACATGTTCAAGGTTAAAGTTTATTGATCCGAAGGGTGCCATATCACAATGACTTTGGTAACTGGCTTTGCGCAAGCGCGGGTGATTACCAAGGTCATCTGCAATCCTTAGAAATATATAAAAAAAGAATCAGCTTATGGAAACAAATAGAATGACAGGTTGTCTATGCTAAAAAGTAGACCAAGATCAAATGGTATATTACAATTATTTAGAATTTTAAAAACAGAGCGCTCGATCTGAAAGATGATGGTGGTCACCCAGCAATTCTTAGAATTTGGGCCATGTATGTGTTAATTCCTAGAAATCAATTTTCACCTGTAGGGGTATCCCCGTGTTGAAGTCAAGGTCAAATCGAAAAATAGACATTAGAAGGGTAGCAGCATCGAGCTCAAACAAGTTGCAGCATCGAGCTCAAACAAGTTATAGGTCAATTCTGGATCACATTATACGAATCTGTGTTAAAGTTAGTCATGGTCAAAGCTAAAAATAGAAATGGGAAGGTCATCAGCAAGTCACAAGGAGGGGGTTTGAAGTAGATGTGGAAGTGGTTGAGGTATTTAAGTAGTAATGTGCAAATAAAATTGATTCAATATGTGGATGTGCTGTGCAGCGGAATCATGGACCAAAGCTGTAGACGCACGTGCGGCCGTGGAACGTTTACTTCAACATTTGACGGCATTGGCATTTGATGCTGATCATGAGGCAGTATATCGTTCAGGACGCTTTTATACGGAAGAGGACTGTCATGCACTTGCAAATAAATATAAAAATGGCGTAAAATTATGTGAAAAGTATTTAAAGTGTCGATATGGTTTGACTTGTTTAATACAAAAGATAAGTGTGTTTCGGAACAACAATAATGGATGCGAGGGGTGATATAGATAAATTTTGCGAGGGCTCAGAATGTGCTCTGACTTTTTCATAGCATTCAGCCCCAATGAGATACCACATAAAAACAAATTTATCAAGATGACGGTTTTCCACCTAGCCAAAAAAATACCGTATACAAATTTTTGCGCAAAAAAACACTAACAATCGTGGCATTTTTATTATCCGTGTTTAATGTCAAATTTAGTTTTTATTCGTTTAGGTCTCGGCTGCACATATACCTATTTTGCAATATATAGATTTGTTGGTTTTTGATCATACTGTATACAGACAATGTACGCTTCCATAGACCTTGAAATGATCTAATTTGCCTGTAAATGAAAGACGAAGAAAAGTTAAACAAAAAAAAAAACGCGATTGAAATTTTTTTGCTACAAACCAATTAATTTTATATCAATAAATGGCATTCATGCATACGTTAACTCTCTAAAAACAAAAATTATTTTATTATTGATTTAGCAAAATATTCTGTAGTTATAATGAAAAATACGCATTACAATGGTTTTTATTTGTATAAAGTGATACAATAGGTTTTCCTTGTAGTTTTCTGTTAACTTTACCAGAATTACATGTACACAATGTTAAGTTTAATGTGAATACCTACTCATTCATTACGTCCCGCTCATAATGACGCCACCCACCAAGAAATTTAGATTATCCATGAGGAAGCACCCGCACTAACACCGTCCTCACCACCACCACCGATTACTACCTCTATCAGAGATAGTTATCCAGAAGATGGTGATGATGACTTGGCTCGATATTTTGAGAAGTGAGTAAACGCAGTCCCAACCTCGGCATCGTACGAAAGCCCCTTCTCGCGTAAGAGCTTTTGTGATTTTTATTACAAACCTCTTAATTCCAAAAAAAGAACTTAGCGTTTTTACGCTCATTGTTCCGGCATCGTGATCTTCGCTGCTTCGGAGTTAGATCTGTCACTGCTTGCATACAGATAATACGAAGAAGCGGTCATCAGTAGAGGAGCCACAGCCTAGCAGCAAGCAGGAGCCGCCGGGATACAGCAGGAGCGAGAACGAAAATAAAAGAAGCATCCAGGACACCGCCACCGCCAACTACAGGATCGACGTCTGGTAAAACAATAGGTACCGGTTAATAAAAAATACTTTTTAATTAATTTTAATTTATTGTTTTATTTTAACACTTGTTTTCCTCCTTTTTCTGACCACGGCCTTGCTTTAAAACAATTTCTTTTTTTACTCTTTTCAAAATCTTAATAACAACCGCGATGGTTAAACACGGTCGCCACTGTGCTACCGTAACGGTTGTATCCCCAACCCCCAACGCCGCCCATCTACCTACACCTACGCACACAGCACAGACAACACACACACACATACGCACACATCCTCGCCGCAATACCCCTAAATCCATAACCACCCAGAAATCTTTTTCAACTTCATTAAATCCCTTAACCTTCCCTGGTTGTACTTAACGTTCAACCACAACCACACCTGTGACTTAGAGACCTCCTCTCCCTTGCCGGATGGTACACAGCATAGGCTGCGACACCACTTCGGCGATCCAACCGTTACCCTAACCCAACTCTCCGGTCCCCGTCCCTCCAACTGCTTAATTCGTCACGTGGATAAGGACATCCTAGCCGAAGAGATCCGGGATGCAATCGATCTTCCACACGTGAGGAAGGCCGTTCACCTCTAAGGCGGCGAACACTCCTACATCCCTTGCCCGCATCATAACCTCTTCCCAAACCACCCTAGAGTACCTCCTCGCACGCGGTGTCATAATTTTCGGGCGACACTACAGTTGCGAACCCTCCCTTATCCCTCAACCTCTCCACAAGTATGGTTCCACCTGCACACAGGTAGGGTATACCGCTAAGGAGTGTCCTACCCGTGCTCTTCGTTATCTCAACTGTGGCTAACGTCTCGTCCGGAAACAATAAATGCGTCCTAAAAAACCTCATTTTAGGTACTTGATACAAAAGTATCACATTTGTATTTAGGACCTCTGGAATTATGCTTTAAAAAGTCTCTTTAATATCGTCTCTCGTTTTGAATAACCACATTGGCCGCATGTGTAACCAGTATTTGAGTTACGTTTTAGACTACGTTCATCCAAATTATGTTTATATTTTGTTTTAAGTAGGTTGGTCTCATATATATTTAGGAACATACGAATTGTGCTTTCTTTACGCGAATCCTTAAATATTGTATTACTTTTGTTGAGTAATTGCTATGAGGACATTGGATATCAATACCTGAATTATGTATTACATTCTCTATTTATTAAAGTATCTCCTCAATCATCATACAGAGTGTCCCGAAAAGATTGGTCATAAATTGTACCACATGTTCTGGGGTCAAAAATAGGTTGATTGAACCTTACTTACCTATATATAAAAGTTTATACAAAAAAAAGTTACAGAGTGATTTAAAAACTTAAAAATACTTTATTTTTCTATAGTACGTTCAACATTTGAATATTGTTCTTTAATGTGGTACCCTTTTTATGACAACCAAATAAAAGTTTTGGAATCTGTGCAACGAAGATTTTTAAAATGTTTAGCTTTTAAAGTAACCAGTAACTACCTTGAGGGAGCTACTTACTTGCTTTAATTTAAAATCACTAGAAGACAGGTGGTTTCAAAATAGTGTGATTTTTCTCTATAAGCTTATTCAAAACCAAATTGACTGTCCTAACCTATTATCACTAATTTACTTTAACATTCCTGTATACATGTGAAGAAACTTTTTTACTTTTTATTATCCTACTCCTATAACGAATGTTTTAAAAAAATCACCGATATTTACAATGTGCCACAATTACCACATTATGTCCCACGGGGTAGATATATTTAACTGTACACTTACCTCCTTAATTTCACAATTAGAATACCGTTAAATAAATTAAAAAAACTCTGTATGTACATTATGAAGTAGATTTATATTTTTGATATTGACCAATTGTTTTCCTTGCGTTTTAAATATCTTTCTGTTTGTATTTAGTAAGTTGTGTATGTAACTTAGTTTAGTTAAATTATCCTGTTATTGGATATTTTTCTGTTGGACAATAAATCGTATTATTATTATTATTATTTGAGCATTTAAATTAATTTTTTTAACGTTTCTCTAAAACGGTGTAACGTAAATTTCTGAAAATTTATATGATATAGTAGTATACGATAACCAATAAACTGGAAGCAGTTTCATTAATTTATTTTTATTTACTAAGGATTTTCAGAGGGGGTGAACGCCCTTTTGACCCCCCCCAATTTTTTTTAGGGTTACATTTAACAAAATATGGAACAGCACTGGATTAAACTTCTATTCTTAAACTTTTTGCCTCTTTGTATTTCTTTGTAAACATTTTAGTTTGGAAGATACAGCCACCCTATTAAATGCCAATTTCAAAATATTGAATTATTAAACTCTACATTTTCATAAATGTCATCTTTATTATTACATTACAATTTATAAACAAACACGATATTTAACTTATCTCAACAACTTGAAAAAAATTAATTTAAATTTTCAAATAAATCACCTTGTACATTTTTTTTGTATGCACTTTTAAAGTGAGGTTCAATCAACCTATTTTTGACCCCAGAATACGTGATATAATTTATGACCAATCATTTCGGAACACCCTGTATATCTATGGCAACACAAGGTTGTTCTTAATTATTTTTTTAACTAATATAACTTTGACATATGTCATTAAGATGTCATGTATTTTATTAACAAACAAAATATATGTTTTTCAAGTAAAACACAATACTATTAAACATAGTTTATATTTATAATTTGTTTCACATGCACATTTAAATTTTAGAGCACTTAAATTATGCTTTACAAGATGATACTTGTAATTCTTGTTGAATTATTTGTCACAGTCGTATGTAACATCATTTGGATCATCCTTTTCAAGGTGTTTGTTTTAATATTCTTTCACTGTATAATCACATTGGTTATTGAATACTTGAATTTTGTGAATTACACTGCATCTTAAAATTACCTTTGCCACATGAATACATTTCAAATTATACTTTGTAAAGTATGTTTTTAAATATCATTTCACTTCGTTGAATAACAGCAAAAGTCACATTGTTAACGGTATGTTTCTTAAAATTTGAATTATTTGTTACATAAGGTCTTGTTTAAGTTTTGCATTTAGAATCAAAAATTGTGCTTATAAAGTCTTTTTAAATGTTAACAATTGTAATCGATACTCAAATTTGTTTTCACTATATTTATCAAAAGTACTTTTATAATTTGTTACATAAACTGTATTTAGGACTACTAAAACTGTGCTTCATAAGTAGATATCTTAAGTATTCTTTCACTTTTGTTGACTAATTACATTTGTAATCAATACTTACTTGAAATAATATTTTAAACTGTATCTACTTTTATTCCTTTATAATTTGCTGCATAACCATAAATACACAAAATTGTATTAGGAACACTGGAACTGTGCTTTCTAAGGTGATTTCTTCGATTTTTGGTGAATAATCGCATTGGTCACATTTGTAATCATTATTTGAGATGTTGCGCATTATGTTTTTTAAAATAATATTTATTATTTGCTATAAAAGCACATTTGTTACATTTGTATTTACTTAAATTGTGCTTTACAAGGTGTCTCTTTAAATATTGTTTTACTTTTGTAGAATAATCACATTGGTTACAGTTGTACTCAATGCTTACATATGTTTTTGAATGTGTCTATCAAAGTACTTTTATAATTTGTTACATAAACACATTTATCACATTTGTACTTCACACCACTCAAATTGTGCTTTTTAAGATGATCTCTTAAATAGCGATCCACTTTTGTTGAATAATTGCAAAGATCACATATGTAATCAACACTTGAATTATGTTTTGCACTATGTTTCTTAAAATTATAATTATTGTTTGTTGCATAAGCACATTTACTACATTTGTACTTAGGACCACTTGAATTGTGCTTTACAAGATGTCTCTTTAAATATTGTTTTGCTTTTGTGGAATAATCACATTGGTTACATTTGTAATCAATACTCAAATTATGTTTTTTACTGTGTCTATCAAAAGTACTTTTATAAATTGTTACATAAACACATTTCTCACATTTATATTTCAGACCACTCAAATTATGCTTTCTTAGATGATCTCTTAAATATCGTTTCACTTTTGTTGAATAATCGCAATTGTCACATTTGTAATCAATATTTGAATTATGTACTGCACTGTCTTTCTTAAAATTACTTTGGTAACACTTATAGTTATTCTTTAGATAACCCTCTTTCGTTTTATGGCTTCCCATATCCTGTACCAAATAAGATTTATCTTCCTCTTTCAGATTTATACTGACTTCTATTTCGTTCTTAATAGTACTACTATTAAAATCGTCATCATTTTCTTCTTTAATTAGATCAGTATTTAACATAACATGTTTTTGAGTAAGAGACAAAGTAATTTCCGCTTCTGTTTTAGGTTCAAGTTTAATAATTCTATCATAAACTTGTCCTGACATTTTGAATTGATTTTTTAATTTTATAAAATTAGAAAATGAAGAAATAATACCACAACAGCCAACAGGAACGTTAAACTACAGTTTGAGGTGTAAAACGATTACCAGTTAACACAATACTGAGGCTTAATAGTAAAGAACATCAAAGCAAGTAATTAAACAAGTGTCTCGCGTCAGTAAAATTTTTGGCTGTCATCGAGATTAAAAAAAAGTAAAATCTACTATAACCTAGAATCTAAACTACAGTACTCTGCAATCTATTGAGAAGACCCTAGGTTACCGTAGATTTTAGTTTTCCTTTTTAATTTTCCATTTTTTCGACAGATTGAGGTTGGGTTATCAAGTTTACAGCCAAAAATTTTACTGTCGCGAGACTTTCTAATACGAGCGCCTGATCTGTGACAGGTCACTAGTTGTGCCCAGTGCGCGCGCAAGCTGTTATTGTGGTTTTTGTTTAAAAAAATGGATATAAAAAGGAAAATTAAAATCTGCGGTAACCTACCTTTTTATTTCCATTTTTTTTAAACCAGTGCTCCTAATATTTACAAATGTTTGGATACAACATTATCATGTTTTGTAAAATGCAGAGTAACTTAGACCTTGAATAATACACATTTACCCAGTCCTTCTGTTGGATCATGTGAGTTTTTTTGTGTCTTCGTTCTATAATAGAGCATACGAAGACCGCAAATGCGTCCAGAAAATAATACTAAATTACAGTTGGTATTCGTTGTAGTGAAAACAGAATATTAGACATAATCGGACATTTTGACATAACCCCAATGTTAATCGTGTTACCGTGTACTTGTACGCATCCGTTATTATATCCGTATTAGTTCCTTATAAACTACAAATTGCATCTATAAATTATTATAAAGTCAACCAATTGGTAAGGTACTTACAAAATTCGAGTAATGAATAATTTCGCAATTGTATTCTTGGGGTTATATAAGTTATTGTCAGTTGTCAGTATTGCCAACTTAATTTCAACAGGTATGAAATTTAAAAAGTATATAACAATTTTGTTCATTAATTTTAATAACAATTGTTGACGTCGGCACAAAAAATCTCACTCTGCCTTAAAATGGTTTGCGAGTACTCATAAATTTGCAGGCTTCGACTTCATCTCGGACTGCAAAGTTTACTCGTACTGGCAAACACCCATTTTCTGGCCTTGTAATACAAATAACTATTTTGTGCCTTCGCTCTGTAATAGGACATATGCAGACCGCAAATGCGTCCTGGAACTATACGTTTTCCGGCCTAGGCCGGCAGAAATAGTACTAACTTACAGTTGGTATTCCTTGCAGTGACAGAACTGATAGAATATTCGACATAATCGATATTTGACATAACACAAAACCTAATTGCGTTACCGTGTACATGTACGCATTCGTTATTATGTCTGTATTACATAATTACATAAAGTTTTAAACGTCATTCTGACATAGATTATTGTTTTTGTTTTTATAATGTTGCCTGTTTTCGTTATGAACGTATAAAAAAGAGGTTGCATGGTTATCCTAAAATTATAAGTAAAATTATTTCACTTCTTTTAATTTCCACTTTGTAGGTTGGAAGGTCGTGACTTGTTTCACACCAGATATTTTTTATTTGTTATAAGCAATACTAATAGATATGAGAAATTGTTTTTAATGAATGAAACAGAAGTTCAACATATTAATCATTAACCGTATTTATTAAAATTAACACATACAGTAAAAAAGTAAAGCGAGTGGGACTTGAACCCACGACCTCTACTTTGCTGGAGTAGGGCTCTTCTAACTGAACTATCGAGGAGGCAACTCACACTCAATTTAAACTTAAACTGTATGTTCTTCCCTAATTACGATGTAATCTAATGATTATTGAGAATCAAGGATCACATGGCTCGTCTGTTTCGTGCATTAAAAACAATTTATAAAATAGTGGTTGAAGAGGTTAAAAAAAAGTTTATAAATTAATAAGTGTAAAATGTGTTCTCGTAACAAATCGTTAAACTAACTCGAGATACAACCCGTTCACCATAAATAATGCCTTTGTCCCAGTCGGTAGATTAACGTAGGGTGGTTCAATCTTTTGATTTGCTTAATTACCACAATTTCTGCTCGATTACTTCCACTGAACATCAATAGAAAAAATAATGCAATGTAACACTAATAAAAATGATTTCGGACGCCAAGTTATTTTTTTATTATGCTCGGAATAACTAAACCGAGGTTGTTTACAATACAAATTTTATCAAAATGTAAAAAATAAAATATATACAAACTATGTTTATTAACAGTTAAAATGATAGGGTTAAATAAAATATATCTTAAAACTAGTTATAGCATTAAATTACTAATTAATTGTTATAAATATAAATACCTTTTCGTAAAATTTTTGTGCACAAACTTTTTAATAACCTCTGGTATCTAAACGATTACGGAAATGTAAACCAAAGGTGATGTCATCTTTGCACCAATATTGCGCAATATCTTGAAATAATGCTTTACGTTGTAAACCACACCCCAAAATGGAGTTATTTCTTATAAATTTGTCTTCTTGAAATTGAATAAACCAATATTTATTGCATTCTTTTGAAAGTTCAAAATAAATAATGGAATCCACATTCAGATCTGCATTAAAAGCAAAACGCCATCATAAAATGAAAACGTACGTAACAATAGAATTAATTGTGCAATCAAAAGCGGTAAAATTAAAAGTGTAAAAGTAAAAAAAAATGCCTAAAAAGAGCAAATGTTTTAATTTTTAGTATAATGCGTTAAAATATATGTTACCATTAAATAAATGGCACTTTTCATAAAATTTAGGGGGAAACCCAAAAAAAAGCTTCCTGCATCTCACGGCGTACCACAAGAAGTGAACAAAATGGACGCCTAGAATATCAGACGATGTAGCCGTGCGCGAAAAGATTTGCGCAAAAAATTAAGTCAACGATGACGCGTTGCGCGAAAATATTGAACAGAAAGAAATGTTATAGAAGTGGAAGTATAAACCTTTAAGAAGATATGCACTTAAGTTACACCAAAATGCAAATTAAGTTGCCTACCTCATACTTACAAATCATAAATAAATAAAATTTTTTTTAAATTTACAACTAAATGAACGAAGACATAAATTACGGTATATTTTAATACAACTCAAAATGGGTTGTTACAAATTCCCTATAGTAATCTGTTAGTATCTCTTATATAATATATAAAAAGGGGTTAATTGCGGGTGTAAATATAGTTAGTTGGAAACCGGGGGAAAAAAGTTAGAGTGTCGATCGAGCCAGATCGGTGTGGTTTAACCTTCGTTGTAAACAGTCTGTTTTTAAAATATTTCTTGGGTGTACATTTTCTTTTGAATTGGCCAACGCTAATTTGTCTTTTCTTTCGGGCGTTAGTTTTAATGTGTTTTCCAAATATTAATCTATAAATAACAGTTACCCTTTTTGAAGTTAAACCACGTATGTTAACGATTTGTGTCTGTGATCGATTACAGGAATATGTACTCAAGTGTAAGTAGGTATTTTTATATAAATTAAGCCTATATAAGGTATTAAAAATCGAGCATTGCCTTGCAAAAGTATATCATTCGCACGCGGGATCATTAAGCTGAAATCTTCTAAAATAAAAGATAGCACGGGGCTCCCTCACTCCTGTATTTGTGAGAATAGAGTTATTGTTTGTTTTTATATTGATATTTGTGTAGAGGTGGGAGTGGGTGAACGGGTGCAGGATGCTGCTCGGTTATTAACTGTACTGCGCAATTGCCGAGTGTATAAATACTCCCAGGTCCAGACGACCATTAAACACTTCGAATTTTATTTTTATTGTGCTATTGTTCTATAGATGAATGTGTAACCTGAGAAAGGGGCGCTGTATTTTTCTGACGCTCTCAACCTTATATATCGGTCACCATGTTATGCTGGATTTACAACTTACCCTTGTAAGGCTTTGTTTTAATGAGTTTTTTTGTCGAATTGTTTGCCTGCGAGCTAATTTCTCTTTATAGGTAATTTATTCTAATTTGACGTATGTATTTTGTGCTTTAGTAGTGACTAAAAATTGTGTACGTGTAAATTCCTTGTCTATTTTCTTCTGTCCTTACATTTACCTTATTATCACCTGTGCAATTTTACTGCTGTATTTTATATGTACCGCAATTTGCCTTATTGTTTTATGTGCTTATTTATTTAAAGACCGGTATGATAGATTTTAAAGGGCCGCATGTTTGGTATTACGATTTTTATTCTGATTATTTATGACACAATTGTGAGTGTGACTACAAGGTTTTTTGTGTTTATGTGTAATTAAACGGCTTTTTATTTATTTTTCCCTTAATGTTACAATTTTGTACGCACTTTAACCTGATTTAATGGTGTTTTGTTATATATTTAACCCACCCTTTCACTGTTTTTTTTTGTGTTATTTTATTTGTTAATGCACTTATACAATTATTTATTTATGAATAAAGTGTTTTTTATTGGTAGTTCTTTCCCACAATAGTATATTAACGGGCTGAACCACCGATGTGCCAAGCTCGTTGATTTTAATTTGAGTAGTTTCATTGTTTTCACCTGCCCTTCATGATGTAACAACACTTACCTCATCCAGCCTATCTGATTCAAATAGCATAACGTACCTACCACTAGACGGCCAATTCGTTTGATCAGATTTGAGGTTTGCGGGTAATTAAACATCAGACTTGTAAATAAATTCTAATGTTTTAATTATTGCCAGGAAAGTCAAAGTAAGGCAGGCGATAAATTTGAGTAATAGTAACGTTATTCTCACTTAGCGATTATTTGGTTCTTGAATTTGCATTCTTGCAAAGAAGTTCAGATTACACTTTTCAAGATAGGGTATCTGGAGGGCGCTACAATACATTAAGGTTAACTCAGTGAAGCTAAACTACTTCAGGGTTACCAAATTAATAATGTTAAATTTTCCTTTAACTGTTATGTAAAACTTCCAACTGAGCTATCGAGGAGGCAAGGTACACTCGATTTAAACTTAACTATTCGCACATGTCAATACGTCATTTGCTATAAGAGATACTAACAGATTACTATAGGGAATTTGTAACAACCCATTTTGAGTTGTATTAAAATATACCGTAATGTATGTCTTCGTTCATTTAGTTGTAAATTTAAAATTTCGTTTTGGATCTATTTTACAAATTAATTATATCAATAATTTTCAATAAGAAACGAATTAGCTAGCTGTAGGCAGTGCCGAATGAAGTGCGAAAAGTTTGGTTAATTGCGGAGGATCGTTTTTAGTCCACAGATCTCACTGCGTCAAAATAGTCAAGACTGTAATTTGGTTATCCAAGCCACTTATAAATAACTGATTTTGTCATAAATAAATACACTGTATTGGATGTTAAAACTGAGATTTATTATTAGTTAATAATATAACCGATTATAAAATCTATATATATATATATATATATATATATATATATATATATATATATATATATATAACGAATGTAAACCTAAGTACAGCTACAGAGATATATGTTAAATATAATAATTATTTGCAATGTTATAAAGTAACTAAGATTCTAATTTTTGCTTTAAATTCAAATCTTGGACATCTTATAATTAAAAGTCATCACCTTCACTTTCACTATCATCTTCACTCGACGCTCCGACATTGATTACTAGAGGTTTTACCATTTCCTCAGCTCTTTTTTGCGGTGAATCCGGCGCCGATTTCCCAGATTCTAAAGCGAGACCCATTCTTGCCTTTGTCCGAGTTACGGTTTTCTCGGAAATTCCGCATGCGAGAGCAGTTCGCTGCAACATAATATTACATAAATATAAATTTAAGTAGTGAAAATTAATAGCGTACCTGGATAATGGAAGTTAAAGGTAAACTGGCCCCCCGTTATCGCGTTGCATCTCGAAATAATGCAGTATATTCATTAACATTACTTGAGTTTGGCTTTTTAAAGATTTACCTTTTAATGACAACATTATTTGCTGCAAAATAAGTAAATGCATTTAATCAATTGGAAATACATTTTGCATTATAAACTTACCTCGTAATAGTGAATATTAATAATAATAGTCTTGAGAAAAACTGTTGTTTACAAATGCAATGGAAACTAATAAATTACGAAGCGAAAGATAAATTATTATAACTACAAAACGCGATTATACGAAGAATAATTTAAGGTTAAATAGCCAAGAAGACATCTGACAGCGTCATGCGCTTTGACTTTAGAAACGACATACGTTTTTAAGTCTTGCATTTAAAATATATAGCAGACGTATAAATTATAACCCGTCTTTCTTAAGTGGGAACTTCGCACTAAGATAAAGGGAAACAGATGCATTTCACAGTAATAATTATATCCCCATTCTCGAGTCCGCTATAAGACACATCTCCCCGGCGCTACTATAATAAAACAAAATTTAATTCCATCGTGAACCATACCAAAAGAGAAGTTAATTTGTTTAATTTGGAGGTAACTAACAATACTAGTGGCGTCAACTAATGTCAACCCTATTGTTTATTGAATATTTGTTGTTATTTATATGGCACATTTCAAGGAACAGACGTTTCGTGAGGTTTCTTTCTTTTTCTAAAATTTTTGGATTATCAAAGTCGAAATGGTGGTTATTATCTACAGAATGAGCTGCTAATTGGCATCCCAAACTTTTATACTTTATGTCGGATTTATGGCCATAGATCCTACCTTTTAGAAATTGAGAAGTTTGTCCGATGTAGATACCTGAGCATTCAGTGCAATTTATCGCATATACAATATTAGAAAACAGTAAAAGTTGTATTGTAAGTTTTTGTTATAAACGAATAAGTTCAAAGGTAAATATGTAATTAAAAATTATTATTAATTTTATTAAATAGATAAATAAAAAGTTTACCTCGAGTAGGATTTGAACCTACGACCTGTACTTTGCTAGAGTACCGCGCTAACCAACTGCGCCATCAAGGTTCAAGCCCCAATCGATGTAAATTTTGTCTTTATGTATGTAGAACTGATGTAAATTCTAAATATAATGAATGAAAAGTTGTGTTCTATCCTTAAGAGAACAGGGAACTAACGGTGATAAGTGATTCGTTAGCAATGACTATCGGAAACGGTTTTAATATGTTTGATTTGCGGGATGACATTTTCTAAATATGTTAGACCAGTGTACATTTCATTTCTGTATTCTGACAAGATTGTTATAGGTCGATAATGGTAGCAGGTGGTGTATTATTATGAAGTCGCATTTCACGTGAGAAAAGAATTTTATTGACAAGGGTTTAGGGATAAGAGTTCACGATAACTTCCTCAGATTACTCGTGATAAAAGTGGCATCAGAGATAATGGAAACTCTGTATTTCATAGCTTTTAGCAAGTTTATTTGATATTTGAGAGGATGGTAGCTCCTATAATTTAAGTAACAAGCAGAGTATGTACTTTTTTGGTATCAATGGAATCTAACGATGTTCAACCATTCCCTAACTAGAAAAGGCACCGCTCTTCTATCATTCTCTGTATCTGTAAATTGTATATTCGGATCGTAACTATTAAATACATTTAAAGTATTTTCTATTTGGTCAATCGGTATGGTGCATATTATGTCGTCTACGTATTTTTTGATAAAAGGAGGTATGAACGAAAGTTGTAGTAGGATCCGATCTAAGAGGGTGTCCATAACAAATTGACTAAGGATTGGGCTAAGGAACGTCTAACAATTGCCTGTAGAAGTTACCATCATGTGTAAAGTGGGTGGAATCAAATATGCATTTTATGATTTCTATGAACAACTCTAAATCAATGGCTGTATGTGCAGAAATAGAATCCCATCTTATCTCTCTAGCCTCCTGTATCCGAGCCCAAGATGCGTTGCGTAGGTCACAGTAGTTTTGTTTATCTAGTTTAGATCAGATAAACAAAACTCTGTAACTTAACAGAATTAAATTACAAAAACAAAACTACTGTAACCTAACAGAACTAGATTAGATTAACAAAACCACATTGGTTTAAATAACAGTTTCTATGTCAAAGTGGCAGAGCACTTCTGGTCTAGTGGTAGTGGTCGCCAGCCACGCGGTCATTGCGGGTCCGATTCCCGGCCGATATAACTTTTTTTTCTGTATCTAAACTAGATAAACAAAACTACCTACGGTACGGATCTGATGATTTGGCCGCTCGTATGTCTTCAAACAGTATTGCCACTGTAAGGGATGCTGAACAGTATTACCAGAATTAAAATTATCAAAACATATGGCCCAAGAAATAAATTTACATGAATGTGCATTAAGAGCGATTGACTCTTAAATAATACGAAAATCTTTAGTGTAACTAATAATTTGGCCACACACTCTAGTTTCATAAACTAGAGAGATCTGAAATTAAATAATAATCATTAAATAACAATGTTAAATATATTTATTACATTCACATTTCGATTTTTAAGAATCCTCCTTGTACTAATTTGTGGTGACGGATTAGGAACTTCAGAAATTGTTGGAATCACATTCGGTTTTAATTTCTTTTTTCCATCAGCTTGATTTTGTTCAAATTGAGAGCTTTCAAAGTGCACCTGTAATGTTTACAATAACATCAATTTTAGATTATTCTTTATGAAATTTAAATGGATAACCAACCTAATAACTAAAAATTCTCATAGCGATAACAGTTCCTATTGATTTTCTATGCTTGTGTTAATTTCGTTTAATTGTGGTTAAAATTTTATAATAATGTAGTAGTGGTAATCGTATAAAAAGTGTTTTAATAATATAATGATATAATAAAGAAATAAGTGTAAAAATGTTCTCCGAACAAATCGTTAAACTAACTGGAGATACAAACCATTCACCAAAAATAATGTCTTCGTCTCAGTCGGTTGATTAAAATGGGCCGATTCAATCTTTTGATTTGCTTAATTACGACAATTTAGGCATGGTTATTTCCACTGAACATTAATAGAAAAAACTGCAATGTAACAATAATAACAATGATCTCGGACGCCAAGTTATTTTTTAATTATGCTCGGAATAACTAAACCGAGGTTTACAATAAAAATTTTATCAAAATGTAAAATAATAAAAAATATATAAACTATGTTTATTAACAGTTAAATGTAGGGTTATATAACATATATTTTAAAATTAGACATACTAAAAATCATTGAAATTTTAAATACATGTTACAAAATATAATACATCTTCTTAAGAACCCCTGGTATTATACAAAATAATGCGAAAATGCAAACCAAAGTGATGCATCCTTGTATCAATGTTGAGCAATATATTGCAATAACAATGCTTTACGTTGTAAACCACACCCAGAATGGAATTTTCTTTCTTATAAATTTATCATCATGAAATTGAATAATCCAATTTTTATTGTATTATTTCGAAAGTTCAAATACAAAATGTGATCAAACTTTAATTCTGCATTAAAAGCACAACGCAATCATAAAATTAAGGCGTACGTAAAAGTAGCATTAAATGTTGTAATTAATATGTAATTAAAGTAGAAATGTAAAAGTAATAAAACTGTCAATCAAAGTGCCTGCAAAGAGCAAATGTTTTAATTCTTAATATAATGCGTTAAATATCTTACCATTAAATCAATGGCACTTTTCACAAAATTTAGGGGGAAACCCAAAAAAAGCTTCCTAAACAACACAACATTCATCGGGAAGTGAAAAAATGGACGCGTTGGAAGTTGAATGATGACGCCTGCGCAAAAATGTAAGCAGAAAAAATACTTTAAAGAGGTGGGAGTATATACCCTTAAGAATATATGCACTTAAGTTACACCAAAATGCAAATTAAGTTGCCTACCACATACCTATAAATCATTAATTAAAATTTTTTCGTATATTTACAACTAAATGAACGAAGAACATAAATTACTGTATATTTTGATACAACTCAAAATGGGTTGTTACAATTTATAAACTCTTGATTTTATATTAATACATATAAACGTGACGTAGAAGTAGGATTACAATGGTCTCTCCGACAATTTTGAATCCATTTGGCTCGTTGAATAGAATCACGAGGGGAAATAAATACTCGAAAACCTTTATCGGGATCGTTTGAACAATTTACACTAGCGTAATGTTTGGTAATAATCGATAATCTTACAATAGCTAACTGTTCAGTGTCTTACAAAATACAATTACACTTAAATTTAATAACTAACGTCCACTATCTTACAAAATATAACACTTAAATTTAATTAACGTCGTAGATATACACGCACAATATATAAATATTAGTTAAAATTACAGATTTACTGTTTTTATTTAAAAAAATAGCACAAGTCTAATAAGAGGCTTAAGAAAAATGGCGGAAAAACGGACGATGGCACTACCTAACGTACACTATCTATATCTACAGAGCTTGACTAAAACCTATGAAGGCACACGGAACGACCGCTTGCTATTTGTGCTAGGGAATCCAGACGTGTTAACGATCATGTGACATGCATAGTCACCAGTTAAGATGCCTTTAGTGCAAGAGATTTGGGGATTTGGCGAATTGGAGATTCCTGTTATTCGTCGCAGGCGGTCACGTGATCCAAGATCCGTGAGGGGAAAAGGAAAGGGCCACGTATTTCATTCCCTCCCCAACAGGGAGGGCAGGCTGCTCGAGCTTTCCGAGCTCCTTCAGCCACAATCATAGATTCCCAGCATACATACATACATTACGTATATATGCATGGTGGAATTAAGGATGGGTGTGGTCAGGATAGGATCGGAAGGAAGAGAGTTAGGGCTCTGAGGGGGAAAATACTACCCCAGCATTCACCTAAGCAGCCGTACATGGTGTGCATATACGCAGTGACCATGCCGCTACATGTGTATGAGGAAAACCCCCTGCAAAAACCTCATACAAGGTAGACGGTAATGGGAATCGAACCCATTACCTCCCGAATGCTAAGCAGGTCGTATCACCACTACGCTACCAGCTCGGTTCCGTCAGCAGTTTTGCGTTTGCGCAGTATTAACAAAGAAAAATCGCGGGACTGTGTGAATTACTGAATAGAGGTTATGTATTGTCAAGAAAACTACGTTCTCCTTTCTTGAAGAAATAAAATTTTTAATAGACGGAAGTAAATGCATTATTTCTATAAAAACGCATGATCTGGTCACATATAAAGACACAAATTTGCCTGTTGTTGATGGCGATACCGTATTACTATACAACAAACAAGGTAAATAATAATTTATTAATAATATACTATCTATTATGTTTTTAATTTACAGCAAATTGTGTGGTAAGTGCCACTCACTAAAAGCATTAAGGATATTTTTTAAATTCCAGACCAGGAGAGGTATGAAGATACAGTTGGAGATGATTATGAAGCAGTGGAGGAAGATGAGATAATAGAAAATCATATTGGAGAAACTGTTGAACAGACTGAGACTATTACAGAAATATTAATTGCTGAATATTCAATTAGACCACCTTTATACAACGAAAGGCTCCCTATAATCGAGAGGTCACGTAGTATAATAAAAGGACTAGAATTAGAAGTGTATAAGGCTTAGGCGGTAAGTAAATTATTTTATTAGTTTATATAAAGTTATAATTTATTTAAGGACAAATATCTCTGGAAGACATTCCAAAAAATGGAGTTATTTAAAGCAAGAGTACTGGAAAGACATTATGGAAACATTTTTTGTCAATGCATTTTATTGATGAAAGGTCTTGATATTTCAGAAAAAGAGTAACGAACATCCTGAAACCACTTGGAACATCTTGTAGCTCGAATGATATTATTTCACCACAATTACAAATTAGTACACAAAAATCTGCTAGCACGCCAACTACTAGCAATTCAAACAACCTCTGGCAATAGTAAGTTTCTAAGAACTTTACTTAGTCACTATCACATAATTTTATATTTTTTAGGAAAACGAAAAATGGAAGCAATAACCTCGATTGTTGAGGAAATAAAAAAAAATTAAATGGACAGTACTGACCATTTTTACAGAGTTCTTGCGTGTGAAATGAAAAAACTTGACAAAAGGAAAAGAGCTCTCTTATGAATTAAGTTCTTAGAATTATTAAACAACGAATTATTTGACATGTAATTATTTTAAAAATGTATGTTTAAAAAGTAAAACAACGAACTAGTAATTTAGATGTTTATTTTATTTGCAACTTTTCCTTATGAATGTACATATCTAAATTATAAAAATTCTTCTATTGTTTGGAGAAACAAAATGTTAGCCACCTGTATAAGTGTAAGTGGACACATATTTTACAATTGAACAATATGAAAGAACCAAATAAACACTATCTTTAGGACCCTCATTTTTACTTATGACTACAATTCCACTGCCATGGTATGGCACCTTCATTGCAGAAATATTCAGCAAACATATCTCGTATGTGACTTGGTTTTCTTCCAAAAGTGTTGGCCCCAGTTCTTAATATATCTCGGAGAGCATTTTCATTTTGTACTTCTTTTCGCCAAACTCCCTTTATTATGTCACCACTTTGACATTTTCGTAGTCCACATAGCTTGGCGGCACATACTGACATTCTTTATCATTCTTAATGAAATTATGTAGGTATACCGTTGATTTTATTATGTCGTCCGCTGTTGTTACATCACAGATCACGAGTTTCCTACAAATTCGCCATTTTGCAGCTAATATTCCAAAGGTATTTTCAACTACCCTTTGAGCTCGGGAAAGTCAGTAATTAAATATTTGTTTCAAAATATCTAATTTTGCATAACCACAACCAGGATAAGGACGTAACATGAAATGTGTTATTGAAACGCCTCATCAGCAACGATAACATATGGGAGCATCTTGTAACCACTCATTAATTCAGAGGAAGGGACGTTTAATTCATTACATACAAGTTTTCATCCCATATTGGAACTTTTACAAATTCTGCCGTCACTTTCTCTTCCTCTGCCTCCAATGTCCACAATGCTAAAACAATAATTGGCGTCTGCGACAGCTAGCGGTACTAAACTATGTGAATGCTTGTAATTATAATACAAGGACCACTATTTTTTGGTGCCTGAAATATTTTTTGTGTTAGGTATTATTAGTAGAATATTCATTTATTTACCTGAATTACAACATGCTTCACATCTATGGCACCAATGCAGTGAGTTAAATTACATTTACTCTCAAAATCTTTTGCGATTATTTTCCATTCCTTGCTTGTACCTGTTATAAATACTTCTGGAACCAGAATATCCCATATAATTTTTCAAGTTTCTCGAATTATACTGGACACCGATGACAAAGAAATTCTATAGGCATAGTATAAACTGCCCATATTGTGACCAGATGCTAAAAATCTAAAATACGGAAAAACATTAATGACCAATATATTCTTGTCATAATATTCAATTAATAAATAAGAAAACATGTGTCCACAATCCCAAATATTACTACCTTACATTTAGGTACATACCTTATTGTTAGAACTAATCGTTGTGTTCGATTTATCACATCTTCTCTCCAAGTACCTATTTTAGCAATATACGGTCCAATTTTTCTCAATAGTTCATCAAACAATTCACTGGACAGTCTAAAGTAATTCCAAAATCTACAAGAATCAAGCCTGAGTTCTTCAATTAACAATTTAGTTCCCAGTTGATTCCTTTTTTGCAAAAGTGGATGAACCTAATCACAACATAATAAAAAACAATAAATCGGATTAGAACAATCAATAAATACTTACATGCAGACGTCGATACTTCTGTTTCGTTACACATTTCAGTACTTGTCTTTTTTTAAGCACTGATAATATCACTAAAAATTTGACGTTTTTATATTATAGGTTAGTAAACAGATCACGTATCTGACATTACATTATACTCGAATCTTCCACGTAGTAAAACGATCAATATCAATAAGTTAAAGAAATGACCCCAATCTTTAAATTATTCAATAACTAAATACCCAAATATCCCACACACTAAAGGCACCTATAAGGGTTAAATCCCCTTTCCATTTCGTTACATAACCACATTGGTCACCTTTCAAATTATAACTTGAAGAGTAGTTTTAAGATGAATTTTTAAATCACTTTGTGATTTGTTGCATAAACTCATTGGTCACATTTATATTCGTAACTGGACTAATGTTTTTAACTTGAAGAGTGATTATTAAGATGAATCATTTGATCTTTCTATTTTGTTGCATAATCAGATTGTTTACATTTTGATGTGTTTTTTTAAGATGAATTTTTAAATAATATTTCCTATATGTCACATAATCACATTGGTCACATTTGTATTCAAAACTTGGGGTGTGTTTTTTAAGATGAATGTTTAAATTAAATTTGTAATGTGTTGCAAAATCACATTGGTCGCATTTATATTCACAATTTGAATAGTGTTTTTTAAGATGAATTTTTAAATGATCTTTACGATTTGTTACATAAACACATTGATCACATTTATACTCATAACTTGAAGAGTGTTTTTTAAGATGAATATTTAAATTACCTTTGTAATGTGTTGCAAAATCACATTGGTTGCATTTATATTCACAACCTGGAGAGTGTTTTCTAAGATGAATTTTTAAATGATCTTTACGATTTGTTGCATAAACACATTGACCACATTTATATTCATAAGTTGAAGAGTGTTTTTTAAGATGATTATTAAAATTATCTTTACGATGTGTTGCATAATTACACTGATCACATTTGTACTCGTAACTTGAAGAATGTTTTTTGTGATGAGTTTTTAAATTATCTTTGCGATTTGTTGCATAATCACATTGGTCACATTTGTATTCGTAACTTGAAGAGTGATTTTTAAGATGAAATTTCAGTTGACGTTTGTGCTTTGCTGCATAATCACATTGGTTACATTTGTAATCATTCCTTGAACAGTGCTTTTTAAGATGAATGTTTAAAGTACCTTTATCATGTGTTGCATAATCACATTGGTCGCATTTGTATTCGTAACTTGGGTAGTGTTTTTGAAAATGATGTTTTAGATCATCTTTGCGATGTGTTACATACACACATTGGTTACATTTATATTCATGACTTGAAGAGTGTTTTTTATGGTGAATTTTTAAATCATATTTCCTATGTGTCACATAATCACATTGGTCGCATTTGAACTCATAACTTAAAGAATGCTTTTTAAGATGAATGTTTAAAATATCTTTACGATATGTTGCATAATCACATTGGGGGCATTTGTGATCATAACTTGAAGAGTGCTTTTTAAGATGAATGTTTAAACTACCTTTGTAATGTGTTGCATAATAACACTGATCACATTTGTATTCATAACTTGAAGAATGTTTTTTACGATGCGTTTTTAAATTATCTTTGCGATTTGTTGCATAAACACATTGATCACATTTGTACTCATAGGCGAAGAGTGATTTTTAAGGTGAATTGTTAACTGAGCTTTGTGATTTGTTCTATAATTACAATGAGCACATTTGAATTCATAAATTGAAGAATGTTGTTCAAGATGAATTTTTAAATGATATTTTCTATATGTCACATAATCGCATTGGTTGCATTTGAATTTATAACTTAAAGAATGTTGTTCAAGGTGAATTTTTAAACAACTTTTCCAATTTGTTACATAACTGCACTGGTCACATTTATATTTAAAATTTGAAGGGTGTTTTAAAGCGTCATGTTTTAGATTGTGCTGCACTGTTGTCGAACTATTAAATTGATTATTCTCACACTGCACGTTCGTGAGGTGTTCGACACTTTTATTTATAACTTCTACTTCACTTGACCGAACATTATTGAGAACAGAATTGTCTTCGTTCTTAATATTCACATTTGTAGAAATGATGTCAAAACTAGAACCGTAATCAATTTCTTGTTTTATTAAATCACTATTTACAACAAGATGTTGGGTTAGAAGTAAATCTATTCCTGCTTCCTCTTTAGTTTCTACTTTAATAAGTTTCATGTCAATCTCAGACATTTTGAAAAATGTGTGTTGCTTAATTACGCGTTAAATTATAAATATTTCCTAATAAGAACAAATTGTTTAGTTTTTAAGGTAACTCGTTGCACAATAGAGATAAGGCATCTGGTATTTACAAAATTGGTAATTTTCGTGGTGCTGCAGCAGAGTTGTCACACGCTTTTCTTTTTTCGGGGTTGATTCGCGAACGAAAGCGCGGTAGACCTGGTCGGTGCGGTCACAACCTTCTATATTTACAAGCCGTGTTATAATATATTTGGCAACATTGCCGAGAGGCTGGTAATTGAAAGAAATGCAAGTACTGATGTATCAGTTTACTGGTATATTTTAGTTTATTTGGTGAAACGTTTAAAATTTTTAAGTGTGTGTCAAGAGTACCCAAAGGCTATAAAAGCACTAAATTAAAAATTACGGTAAGTTAAATAATTTTAATAATTATTACTTAAAAAATACACCATAAATGTATATTGAGGTTACGTTTTAACACATTGACGACTGACAGTCAAAATACGGAACTTCCTAAGAAACCATCGAAAGTGGTGGGTAATAACTAAAAATAATATTTTTAATGGGTTGTGTGGCTATTATAAATTATTTTGTTTGCACTGAAAATTTTCCAAAATGCCGTCCAGTTAACTGGACGTCGGTATCTGGAAAGAGATTTCAGCCTCAGGCACCAACGTCCAGTTAAGTGGACGCTGTAGTTTTGTAATAAAATTAGGGTGGGTTCCGGTGTATATAAATTTAAATAATAAAAAGTAATTATAAGTTAATGAAATAATAAATTCTCCAAAAAATACTAACCTTACACCACTTATAATTGTGCCTTTGGCTCATGTCGGTAGATTAATAGGGTGGATTCCCTAAATGATTTGCTTAATTACCACTTACCATCTTAAGAATGTAAAAAAGAATGAAATTATCTCGAGCGCCAAATTGTTTTTTTTAAATGTCGGAACAATTAAACCGACTTTACACAAATGTAAAAAAAATAACAATATACAGACTATGTTTATTGATTATTAAATGTAATGATGAAATAATGAAGGTCTTAAAATTATGCTTAAAATACGAAATAAAACACTACATGAATACCTTAGAAATTTTTGTACGCAAACTTTTCTTTTTGACAACCTCTGGTATCTAAATATGGTTCCGTATAATTTCTTCTTAAAACTTTTAAATTCACTTCTTATTGCATTAATTGGAAGTATCCATTCAAAAAATGCAATCATAAAACGAAAAATGTACGCAACAATAAAATCAAATGCGTACTTAAGATTCAATTACGTTGTAAATTGAATTAATGATAAACGTATAATTAACGTAAAAAATGGTAAAAATACGTAAAGAAAACGCCACCAAATTGATGGCGCTTTCACATAAATTTAGATAAAATCAAAAAGAAGCAGCTTCATGCTTCGACATTTAACAGGAAGTGAAAATGGATGCTGGGCAAGTAGATCATGTCAGATGATGTACTCGTGCGCCGAAGGA
This sequence comes from Vesta saturnalis, assembly GCA_036346205.1. NCBI lineage: Eukaryota > Metazoa > Arthropoda > Insecta > Coleoptera > Lampyridae > Vesta > Vesta saturnalis. The sequence continues at coordinate 1,013,630 of JARFJB010001913.1, read as the reverse complement.
TTTGAGCCTCGAATTAAGTCACGATGCATTGCGCAACTCAGAAAACAATTTCTGGGAATATACCTTAAGAAATATACACTATGAAGATATGCAAATTAAGTTGCCTACCTCATACCAATATTGTAAAATAATTAAAATTTTCTTGTATTTAGAACTAACTGAAGGAAAGGTCCTAAATTGAGGTATATTTTTTACAACACAAAAAAGAGTTGTTACAGTTTTTCTACAAAAAAAAAACAACATTTTGCTATAAAGTTTTTATTGAACATTATGAATAGAATTAAAAGCAAATCAAACTACTCAAAGTAATAATAAAGAAGAAAATATTGACGTTAAACAGAAGGAAAATGTATTATATTCATAAATCTTGAGTTTCACGCCAAATTTTGAAACGTGGATAAACACATAACCCCGGTTTTTCTTTGCAAATTGGACAATAGTAACGCGTTTTGCGGGATTTTTCATGGCCGACTTTTCCTTTTCGGTAGCTGGAACGGGCTCTAAGTAATGAAAAATGTTATTTTTCGTATTTTGACCAATATCTGTATCGTCCTGGCGTGAGCTTTTTAACATTCCTCTCAATACCTCTTCTCTAAATTTTAACAATTTTAACTTCGGCAGTTTTTTTATCTTTTTATACACGTAATAACTATTCCACAGGCATCGTCAAATAAGTGGAAAAAAATGTTTCTATACCAACGGATAGTTTTTCTAGGCGTTGAATAATATGACATCATTTGATCTGATTTATCGATGCCCGACATATACCTGTTATAGTCTAATATGCACTGCGCTTTAATCTGTTCATTGCCACGTTTGTTAGTTTTTGTTACCATAGCATGTCTATGTTTAGTACTTATAATACGCACATTGTGCTTATCTTTCCAGTTGACAACTAAAACAACATTTGCGCTTAAAAGTAGCTTCTCCTTTTTTCAATTTTTTCTTCAAAAGTTCTTTAGGATTCCTTTTTCGATTTTCTCTTAGTGTACCTATTATGTAAGTGTTTTTCTTTATCAAGTATTCAGCCAAAGGGACACTTGTATAAAAATTGTCTAGATAGAGTTCATGCCGTTTATCTAAGTAGTCAGCCATAAATTCGTTTACGACAGAAAAAGCGTGGCCTTTTTCATTTTTCCCTTTCAGAGTGTAAAACCATATCTATGATTGGTTTGACTTTATACAATCGCTCGGTCTTATCGACCGTTTCATGATTAACAAACCGCAAATTTTTCAGATTAGTGGTAAAACGATTGCGGGACATTGTTTTGCCAAATATCGGATGATAATATAGTGCATCTAGACCATTGGCGAGCCAAAACTGGGAACCGTACTGTACCAGACAAACTACACAGAGCTAGGAACTTTTCCAAATCGGCAGCAGTAACATCTACCCACTTTTTTGCCTTTTTACTTCTTGTTTTGTTACTGTCAGACACATTTTGACCGCGTTTGTTAGTTTCTCGAACAACTTCAATTATTTCGTCAGTAAAACACTTTTTAAAATAATCGTATGGTTTATTAGTATCGCTTACTTGTATATTGATTTTTGGATTTCCAGAAAAAGGGATATCTGGCGGGTTGTCATCTAGGTCAGTCCGCTCATCATCGTCATTGGGATCTAGAGATTCTGTTGAAGACTTGTTGGGGATCGAGACCTTGTGCTATTTTCGTCAGTCACGTTATTCAGGCCATCGACGTTGATATCCGCAACTGCTACGGAACTGTCAGAAGATTCTCCATCACTATTGTTGTCAGGGTTAAACGTTTTATCTCTCAAGCTATCATCACTAGAAAATAGCTCAGCGTCACTCTCAGAAAGGCTATCAAGTGCTGCCTCGAACTCGGCTTGTGTAAGTGGCTTCTTAAAATCAAATAGTGACTTTCGTTTTCTAGTACTGGGTGTACTTGTTCTGTAAAAAAAATAAAATAAACACTAATCCACAAAAACAATAAACAAATTTTGTTCTTACCCCTCTATTGGTTCGCCGTCACTGTCCATAATTACTACCGATATTTATTTTGAATCTCACTATTTCCTTTTATTATTAATTTTAATAAATACAATAAAAAAACGTAGTGATAAACGTTTACCTGACCTACAAAAATACATCATTCAAACTTGATGAAAACAGCTTTTATATTATGTGATATAAATACTTCTACACTTTGAACTATTCGTTCATAACAAAAACTTTAATTAATTACCACTATTTCCTGTTTGTTTTAATGCACGTAACTTATGCTCACCACTAGCACATACAATACATCTGAGAACAGAGACAAAGCGTGTAAGTGATACGTTTTATTCCATAAAAACACATCATTGGCAACACATTCTGATTAAAACCAGCAATATTTTATATTTTTTCTTATCTGGTAACCAACCATAATAAATCAGTCAAGCCATGTTAAACTCGCTCGCAATTTTAAACCCATTTAAACTTTAATGTGTTCAGTAAACTGGAGTGTCATCTAGAAAGAACCTCATGAGTATACGACGTGGTTCAAAGTGTTAATTACCATTATTGTGTATTTGTTTTAGATGCCACGAAACTGTTGCGTCCCAAGCTGCAAAGCTAATTACGATTCTACATCAAAAGAAAACCTGCCGCGTGCCACTACGTTTTCATTTCCAAAAAGTGAAGAACTACGACATCAGTGGCTACGAGCTATTCCTCGTAAAAATTGGACTCCCACGCCAAATTCATTTTAATGATATGAACAAGACTATGGTTTTCTAGTAATTTGTGTAATAATAGACAACCATTCAATAAACAGAACCATGTTTAAAACATTTTCGCCTTCACCTTATAGTTTTATAAACCCTAATTATGCAGACACTTTAATATTTCTTGTGTATGATTTTGTACATATCTTGAAGAACATATGGAAAAACTGGTTAAATTTAAAAAATGTCGACCAAACTTTTGTTTATCTAGAATTTGAGGGAGAAGAACTGAAGTGTGATAAATTTAAACATATTAAAGATGTTTACCAAGCGGAAAAAAACTGTCTCATAAAACAAGCGTATAGATTAAATTATAAGTCTTTATATCCTTCGGTACTTGAGTGACAAAAGGTGCACTTGGCTGATAATATATTTCATCAATCGACAATTGCTACTTTAAAAAATAATGCAAACCGCAAGGATACTGCAGAATTTTTAGAGATTATCAGGAAATGGTGGGATATAGTTAATAATACCAGCATTATAAAAGGAAACATAAAAAAGAACGATTGGTGTAAGCCTTTTAGAAGTTCAGGTGACAGCAGACTTGTTTTTCTAAAGCAGTTTGTTGTGTGGTTAGATAAGTGGCATAGTATTGATAATAATAATGGGCATTTAAGTCAGGCTACATAGAAAGCACTGCGTCAAAGTAATAGATTTAATTGACTATTGTTTCAAAAAATACATCCCCAAAATATATTTTGGCTAGTAAATTTACAACAGAAAATCTTGAAAAAACATTTGGAATGTATCGTTCTTTGTGTGGGTGTAATTATTATGTATTTCTGGATGATGTCTTGGGCGCTAAAGAAAAAATACGTATTAAACGTATTTTCAAAAATACTAGCGAAAAGTTTTCACTTACTGACATTCAGTTAGAATTTAATATTGATTGCCCTGATATACCGGATATTTGTGGTTCTGATGATTCGTTAGTCGGTTAATTATTATTTATATTAGAGGCAAATTATTTGGAAGTGGCAAAAATAGACCCATCTGCAAAAATATATGTATCAGGTTATGTAGCCCATACAGTATCAAAAAAGTTAAACTGTAGCATATTAATTACTGCTGAAAAGGGTGAATACGCTAATAATAAATATTTTGACTATCAGCAAAGAAGTGGTCTATCAATCTCCACAGATAGAGTAATTTTATTTTTGTACATATGCTTTCAATACTTAAGTAGTAATAGTAGGCCGATCCTGGATCAGTTCAAGGTCACCCATGTAAATCTTATGGGGATTTATTTCAAGCTCGAGTGAGTTTTCTCGTTATGCCAGAACGCGCTCCACGTCTCAAGCATGCTTTGGTGGGATTTAAATTTTGAGTCACTCACCCTCTGGTGGTGAAATCGGAAGCTTTTGGAGCTCTTTCAAGGTCAAACTTTAAGCGGGAGATTTAAAATGTAGTTGGTCAAGGTCAAAGCTAAAAATAGAAGTTGCAAGGTAATCATAAATCAAAAATAGTTTTGAAGGTCAAAGGTTATTAACTTACGGTGGTGTCATATTTCTTAGAAATATAAGGTCAAGGTGAAAAGCTAAAAACAGAAGTTGCAAGGTAATCATAAATCTAAAAATAGTTTTCAAGGTCAAAGGTTATTGACCTAGGTATTTAACAGGTTTAAGCATGTTGTAATATGTAGGACGCATATTTCTTATATAAATTGCAGCGAGCTGTATGTTGAGATCAGTCTGCAACTCGTAATTGTTAAATATGGAATTAACAGGGTTAAACCAAAGCACCTATTGCAAACCCTTTAAAAATGCGTGCGAGCTCGATATATCGAGAAAGTATAAAGTAACGAATATGGATATAATTAATACTAAATATGGTGAACGTATAGTGATAGAAACGGGTGATTTTAAATGTGTATTGCCGGAACGCTTTTATGTGTATTTCAAAAAAGAAGAAACACGAATTGAAGAATTTAAAACACTCCTAAACACGAAGGATGTGTTTATAAGTAGTTTGGGTGCAGCTGGCAAAACAACAAACATAACATTTTCTTTTTAATAGTAGCACCCTACCATATGTAAAATTGAAATACTAGAATTATTTTCTTAAACAGTGTTTAGTCATAGTAAAATTGTGAGCAAGTAAAGTCATGCAAGTAGCAATAAAATCATTTCTGGAACGATCGAAACTCAGAAGTTCACCGTTATATATGGATACCCCACATCATTGCAGTAACAATCTGAATAATAATTTAACATTTTGTTGTTGGTGCTGTCAAAATAGTGATGGTAGTAGTAGTAAAATGAAGAGAAACATGATGAAGGTTATTCTTCTGCTAAGACTGACTGGACATCATCATTTCAATATAAGGATGAAGTGTATAAACAAGCAGCTAAGGAATACTTAATCGATTGTACTTGAAATTGGATACAGTACACACCTCAACCTTGCACCAGTGGTGCGTATTGGGTGTGGTAATTGTGATCAAAGCAATAATGTGGTGTTGGATATGAAGGAATGGAATGAGCTTCTAAGATGGCATTCATGTAGAATTACAATTTTCCGATCCCAAGAAATTGAAAATGAAATTGATTGGTCAAATGTAAACGAAGAAGAAGATATAATCTATGATCAACATTATGAATCTCTATCTAGTAATCTTGGTATTTATTACAATTGGGAATTAATTAAAGGATATGACAGAATTTTGAAAACTGTTATGATAGAAAACTACAAGTGCTGTTCTTGCACATTCAATTCACATAGTATAGAAGAACTATTCAATTTAAAGGATATAGTAAGCTATAGATTGGAATTTCTTGAATCTTACAATCTGGTGTGTTTTTATGAAAAGTTCATACAGCAAGTTGTTGACTACCGTCGTTTTCGAGAGAAAGAATTCGGTGGTGGTGATGATGATGACATTTATAAAGATATTGATGATGTTATAAATGCTAAGTATAATATTAATTCACATAACACTGTATGTTTAATGGAAATTTTGTATTATCGTCCTGCTTATCTAATGTATAGCATTTACTGAATAAAGAAATAACTATGGTTTGTTTTTCTCAATTTAGGTATACCCCTTTCTATCCATCCATGTAAACAATGCTAGTTAAGAAGCGAAAGAGTGTAGGTGGTGGTGGTTTGGTGAATGGTCTAATCAATAAACTTCCGTTTGAATTGCATTTACCTGGTTATCAGTATTGCGGTCCTGGTACAAAGTTAGAAAACGACACGCACGCGGTGACCTCGGTATTAATCAATTAGATGCTCAGTGCAAACTTCATGATATCAGTTACAGAGATTACCAAGATTTAGAAAGTAGACATATATATATATATATATATATATATATATATATATATATATATATATATATATATATATATACCAAAACGGATTTAATAAACAGGTACCCGTTTACCATGAACAGGTAGCTGTTGCGACAAACAGGTACCGGTTCACCTTGAACAGGTAGCTGTTTACACTAAACAGATCAGTTAAGATGGATACATTGAAAACCGAACAACCGCTTTTAAACAATAATAATATTCATGGATCGATGATGATAATGTAGTTTATAAGCATATTTAAATCATTAGACGCAACGCTAGGTGAACGAACTGCAGCTTTAGCAGTCAGTACCATCATGAAAGCAAAGAGAAAATTGGGAATGGGGTGTAAACGTCGATCTAATATGAAGAAGAAGAATGAAAAGTTTAAGCAATATCTGGTTGAGAATGACGCATTACCAGCGCCGGAACTGTAGGAAAGATGACTAATTTAACATTTCTATAAAAAAAAAATAACATATATATCTATGTATAATTGTTTGGAAATAAATTATATATTTTTTGTTGCAAAAAAAAAAAAAAAAAAAAGTCTTCTATTTTTTGATTAAATGAAGGGTATATCATAATGAAGAGAGCTGCTATTGATGAGACTAAAAAAATGTAGCGTATAATAATATGGTGTCTGCAGCTATATTGGCTAAGCTCTTCAAGGTTAAGATTTATTGGTATCATATTACAATTCATACCAACCAATCTTCAAGGTTAAATTTTATTGACAAGGTATTGAGAAGGTATCATATTACAGTTCTTATGTTAGACTCTTCAAGGTTCTTAGGAATAGCAAAATAAGCATTCTTAACCAATCACAATGTAACTGACTTTGTGCATGCTCGGTATTGCTCAGGTATCCTCGTGAGTCTACCCTTCTATATAAGTTTAAATTTTATAATCACATATCATTCGCATCATGTTTTTCTAAAAGTATATATGTTAAAGCACTGTTTTTGCACATTAAAATCGCTTACGTATTTACTATTGTAATATGTGTTGTAAACCAGAAAATCAGTTCTATTTGTTTAAATGTAGCATGTAGAAATACTGCACGATTGCATTAGCGCATATACAACACGCTAACGAAGACAACCAGACAAATATAGAAAAGTAATGATTGTTATAATTGATGTGCAAGGATTCAAAACAGCAAGAAATATATTTACACCTAAGGAACTAGCGATATATGATGGAGAGCAAATTGCTCATTACGTATTCAAGCCTCCATTTTCATGGCACACCTTGGATAGTGAATTTCAAAAGCAAGCTAATTGGTTAATTCACAACCACCACTTTATCAAGTGGGAATATGGATATACTTCTCCACGTCTATTCCCTAGTATACTTAGTGATTGCATATCAACAACAGATGAGGTGTACGTTAAAGGACGAGAGAAAGCTGATTTTATTCAAAAATTTTTAAAACAAAGCATTACGGTGTTTGAAGAACAACATACTTTACCCAAACTTCATCCATGCTGTTTTTTTCATACACAAAACACTTGTCACTGTGCGTTGACTCATGTATATCATTTATATGAAAAAATTGTAGTGAAATTCTAATAAAGATTTATTAACTGACATATCTTATTCGCATGTATTACCTCAACGCTTTTATGAGTATTTCAAAGAAGAAGAAGAAGAAGAACTAGATAATTTAAAATGTTATCTAAGAATAAACATTTGGATAATGAGAACCTAAACTGCTTTCAGTCTACCGGAAAACAGATACCGCTTCTGAGAAACGGCTACCTGTTTTTGAGAAACAGCTACCTGTTTTGAGAAACGGGTACCGGTTTTAGGTCTGTTTTTGAGCTGTTTTCGGAAACAGGGAAAGTTGTTTTGAGCTGTTTCTGCCTGTTGCTAGAAAATAGGGATCTGTTTTTGAGCTGACTGCATCAAAGTTTATGCTATTCACATTTTCGGTCTGTACAATGTTCTACCGAACAAAATTTAAAAGAATATTTGATAAAGGTTATATACCAAATTGGTCTAGTGAACTTTTCAAGATTGTTAAAGTGCGTGTAAGGAATCCGGTCACGTACTTACTACAAGACAGGGACACCTATTTATAGACAGGAACTGCAAAAGGTTAAATATCCGATGTGTATTTGGTGGAAAAGGTCATTTGACGTAAAAGAATAAAGTGTACGTAAAGTGGTTGGGATTAAAATAATATTCATGGATCGATGATGATAATGTAGTTTATAAGCATATTATTGTAAGGCAATAATCTCATTTATAATTCAATGATGCCGGTAAGAGCAACAAGCACTTTGGAACACTTAAATTACTGTAGAAAGCATTACTATTGGTTTAATAACGGATATAAATGTCCTGCTTGTATAGGTACCGACTAGTATGAATATAACTTATTGTAATATAGTGTACTTAAGGAACTAACGTAGAATGTAATTTCTGTAAGAATAATAATAAAAGACCAATTGTAATTTGTATTATTTATTAATAATAAAACATACTGATACATAAATGTTAGGCCTAAAGTGTTTATGTAGTCCTCAAATGGTCAACCTAAACTGCTTTCAGTCTACAGGAAACAGATACCGCTTCTGAGAAACAGCTACCTGTTTTGAGAAACGTGCCGTTTTAGGTCTGTTTTGAGCTGTTTTCGAAACCGGAAGCTGTTTTGAGCTGTTTCTGCCTGTTGCTAGAAAAAATAGGTATCTGTTTTGAGCTGACTGCATCAAAGTTTATGCTATTAAACAGGACAGAATTTGTCAAAATAAATGGATCTATCTGCATTGAACGGTAGCACTTTCTGTAAATCCTTCACGAACGTAAAAGACTTGGAGGTGTGTGCAAAATATAAAGTGATTATATGAATACCATCGACATAAAGTATGGTAAACATATTATCATTGAAACCCAGAACTTTAAGTCCATACTTCCCTTACAATTTTATGAATACTTCAAAGAAGATCGCATTGAAAAGTTTAAACAATATCTGTCTGAGAATGACATGTAGATTACCAGCTCAGGAAAGGCAACTAATTTAACATTTCTGTAAAAAAAAATTATAATAACATATGTCTATGTATAATTGTTTGGAAATAAACTATGTATTTTTTATTACAAAAAATAAAATGTCTTCTATTTTTTGATTAAATGAAGAGTAGGTACATCGTAATGAAGAGAGTTGCTTGGGTAAAGGACTACCGAGTTATGATTTATTAATGGAAGCAATTGACAACGTTTACGTTACATATAATTGTGCCATTGGCAAGATACAATTTTTCATGCACAACTTTTGTGTTTTCAAGAGACACCATCGTTCCTCGAGACTAGCGTGATTAGAGAAATTACACCTCAAGTGGAAGAAGAAGAAGAAGAACATGTAGCGACTACGACCGACCCTTATTTTGAAAAAGGATGCATGTTTATAATAAAAAGGCTTTTCCGGGATTGCATGATTCAGTAAACTTGTATTGCTAGAAATGCTGAAAGCAATAAGAATGATAAGAAGAGAAAAAGAATTATTAAGTATTAACGAGAGGAAGAAAAGACTCGAGGTGTTAATCAGGAAATGAAAAATTGAGGGTAGATTAAGAGCTGTATGAGCTAAAAAGAAAATGATGCAACTTCAGTGAATGTGCCATGAAAAGTATGAAATAAAGGTGCTTTAGTAAATAAGTAATTACAGTAGTGTATGTTATATTGCATAAGGAAAAGGCACTTCATTTGAAAAAATAAAGTGTGTGTAGGCATAGAAGAAAGAAAAAAAGTGAAATTTAAAATGTTTCCGTATGGTTTTAATTGAATTTATATAGGTATATATATTAAACGAGTTTCTTATCATGATTTATTAAATTATCCAAATTATGTAGGAAGAAATGACCCATAAAACTTATATTACAAAGAAAGAAAGAAAAAGGTCAATAACATTATCCTGTTATATGAAATGTATGTCAGCATTTCTGTATGTGTCTATTTTAAAATAAATAAATACACTCTTTTTATAATATCAGATTAATTTTTAACTCAAAAATTTTGAATTTTTGTATATATGCTGAATAAATAACAGCGCAAAGGATAGCATTAAAATAAATTCAGAATATAAAAAATTTCAAAACAGTCTTGTGAAAATAGTACATAAAGGTTGAAACTTGCGTACATTTATATTTATATTTATTTATAAATCAGTAGTCCTTTACCCAAAATTCCAATTTTCGGCATGTAGACTAAACAAGTAAGAGCGCAAAAGATAGCACTCAAAAATTCTCAAAACTAAAAGAATGTGAAAAAAATTTTCAATTATTAATGACAAAGTTTGTAGTTTTGATATGTAAGCGAACGTTGTTAATTGCTTAATAAATCACAACTCGAAAGTCCTTTACCCAAAAATTCTGAATTTTCGTATATAGGTCCAATAAATTAGAGCGCCAATTATAGCAGTTTCGAAAATTTGTCAAAAAAAAAAAAAAAATGTGATAAAAAATGTATGTTACCAATGATATATGTAAATATATGGTTTTAATCGCTTAATAAATCACAACTCCAATGTCCTTTACCCAAAAATTCCGAAATTTCGTATACAGACCCAATAAATTAGAGCGCCAATGATAGAACTAAAAAAATTTGGAAAAAACTTGAAGGTCCTCTTTTACTATTAGAATATTAAACGTGCATTTTTCCCCAAATAAATTGAGCACCAATAGAGTCTAACATAAGAACTGTAATATGATACCTTGTCAATAAAATTTAACCTTGAAGATTGGTTGGTATGAATTGTAATATGATACCAATAAATCTTAACCTTGAAGACTTAGCCAATATAGCTGCAGACACCATATTATTATACGCTACATTTTTAGTCTCATCAATAGCAGCTCTCTTCATTATGATATACCCTTCATTTAATCAAAAATAGAAGACTTTTTTCTTTTTTTTTTTTGCAACAAAAATATATAATTTATTTCCAAACAATTATACATAGATATATATGTTATTTTTTTATAGAAATGTTAGTCATCTTTCCTACAGTTCCGGCGCTGGTAATGCGTCATTCTCAACCAGATATTGCTTAAACTTTTCATTCTTCTTCTTCATATTAGATCGACGTTTACACATTCCCAATTTCTCTTTGCTTTCATGATGGTACTGACTGCTAAAGCTGCAGTTCGTTCACCTAGCGTTGCGTCTAATGATTTAAATATGCTTATAAACTACATTATCATCATCGATCCATGAATACTATTATTGTTTAAAAAGCGGTTGTTCGGTTTTTCAATGTATCCATCTTAACTGATCTGTTTAGTGTAAACAGCTACCTGTTCAAGGTGAACCGGTACCTGTTTGTCGCAATAGCTACCTGTTCATGGTAAACGGGTACCTGTTTATTAAATCCGTTTTGGTTATATATATATATATATATATATATATATATATATATATATATAAGGCGAATATATATAATGTCTACTTTCTAAATCTTGGTAATCTCTGTAACTGATATCATGAAGTTTGCACTGAGCATCTAATTGATTAATACCGAGGTCACCGCGTGCGTGTCGTTTTCTAACTTTGTACCAGGACCGCAATACTGGTAACCAGGTAAATGCAATTCAAACGGAAGTTTATTGATTAGACCATTCACCAAACCACCACCACCTACACTCTTTCGCTTCTTAACTAGCATTGTTTACATGGATGGATAGAAAGGGGTACACCTAAATTGAGAAAAACAAATCATAGTTATTTCTTTATTCAGTAAATGCTATACATTAGATAAGCAGGACGATAATACAAAATCTCCATTAAACATACAGTGTTATGTGAATTAATATTATACTTAGCATTTATAACATCATCAATATCTTTATAAATGTCATCATCATCACCACCGAATTCTTTCTCACGAAAACGACGGTAGTCAACAATTTGCTGTATGAACTTTTCATAAAACACCAGATTGTAAGATTCAAGAAATTCAATCTATAGCTTACTATATCCTTTAAATTGAATAGTTCTTCTATACTATGTGAGTTGAATGTGCAAGAACAGCATTGTAGTTTTCTATCATAACAGTTTTCAAAATTCTGTCATATCCTTTAATTAATTCCCAATTGGAATAAATACCAAGATTACTAGATAGAGATTCATAATGTTGATCATAGATTATATCTTCTTCTTCGTTTACATTTGACCAATCAATTTCATTTTCAATTTCTTGGGATCGGAAAAATTGTAATTCTACATACGAATGCCATCTTAGAAGCTCATTCCATTCCTTCATATCCAACACCACATTATTGCTTTGATCACAATTACCACCCAATACGCACCACTGGTGCAAGGTTGAGGTGTGTACTGTATCAATTTCCAGATGTTTTGCATGATGAGTATCGTTCGATAGTTTATAATAAGTACAATCGATTAAGTATTCCTTAGCTGCTTGTTTATATACTTCATCCTTATATTGAAATGATGATGATGATGATGTCCAGTCAGTCTTAGCAGAAGAATAACCTTCATCATGTTTCTCTTCATTTTTACTACTACTACCATCACTATTTTGACAGCACCAACAACAAAATGTTAAATTATTATTATTCAGATTGTTACTACAATGATGTGGGGTATCCATACATATAGGTGAACTTCTGAGTTTCGATAGTTCCAGAAATGATTTTATTGATACTTTCATGACTTTACTTGCTCACAATTTCACTATGACTAAACGCTTAAGAAAATAATTCTAGTATTTCAATTTTACATATGGTGGGTGCTACTATTAAAAGAAAATGTTATGTTTGTTGTTTTGCCAACTGCACCCAAACTACTTATAAACACATCCTTCGTGTTTAGGAGTGTTTTAAATTCTTCAATTCGTGTTTCTTCTTTTTTGAAATACACATAAAAGCGTTCCGGCAATACACATTTAAAATCACCCGTTTCTATCACTATACGTTCACCGTACTTAGTATTCATTATATCCATATTCGTTACTTTATACTTTCTCGATATATCGAGCTCGCACGCATTTTTAAAGGGTTTGCAATAGGTGCTTTGGTTTAACCCTGTTAATTCCATATTTAACAATTACGTGCTGCAGACTGATCTCAACATACAGCTCGCTGCAATTTATATAAGAAATATGCGTCCTACATATTACAACATGCTTAAACTTGTTAAATACCTACTTTTGACCTTGACTAGAAATATAATATGATGATGATCAGCTCAAAATTTATATTTCCCGCTAAAAGTTTGACCTTGAAAATTATATTCTTAGATTTATGATTACCTTGCAATTTCTATTTTAGCTTTTCACCTTGACCTTTTATATTTCTAAGAAATATGACACCACCGTAGGTCAATAACCTTTGACCTTGAAAACTATTTTTAGATTTATGATTACCTTGCAACTTCTATTTTAGCTTTTCACCTTGACCTTATATTTCTAAGAAATATGACACCACCGTAAGTTAATAACCTTTGACCTTCAAAACTATTTTTGATTTATGATTACCTTGCAACTTCTATTTTTAGCTTTGACCTTGACCAACTACATTTTAAATCTCCCGCTTAAAGTTTGACCTTGAAAGAGCTCCAAAAGCTTCCGATTTCACCACCAGAGGGTGACTCCAAAAATTCAAATCCCCCACCACAAGCATGCTTGAGACGTGGAGCGCGTTCTGGCATAACGAGAAAACTCACTCGACCTTGAAATAAATCCCCATAAGATTTACATGGGTGACCTTGAACTGATCCAGGATCGGCCTACTATTACTACTTACTTAGTTATATAATTAATAATAGATTTTTAAAATCTACGAACCAAAAAACTGTATTTAAAAATTATTATTAATTTTATTAAACACATAAATAAAAAGTTTGCCTCGAGTAGGATTTGAACCTACGACCTGTACTTTGCTAGAGTACCGCGCTAATCAACTGCGCCATCAAGGTTCAAGCCCCAATCGATGTAAATTTTGTCTTTATGTATGTAGAACTGATGTAAATTCTAAATATAATGAGATTAGAATCAAATTACTTATATTAATGGAATGTGTCATAACAAAAACTTATAATTTAAAAAACTGTATTGTGTACTGTGGCTAGTATTAAATCATATTTTTTAGAAACTTGTTGGTGTGGAAAATCTTATCAAATTATACTAAACATGATTTTCTCTGTCTTTTCAAATATTGTATTAAACAATTATGTAAAAAATAAAAATTATGAGCAGCATGAAGCTCGTAATTCAAAAAAGATGAAGATGTGGAGTATTCAAATTAAAAAATTACAAACATTTAAATGAACTGAATGTGTTGTTAATATGTGGTTTATGTAGTTTAATAAAACAATTAACATTTTTTTGTTTCTCATTTATACCTTAGCATAAATATAATTGTTTACTTATTGGAACTTAACTTATAAGCAATGGCGATCGGCCCACATCCAGCAGCTGATGCGGTGTTGCCAAATCTCTCAGCATGGCTTGTAAATATAAAGGTTGTGGTCCGGTGTAGGAGAAATTAAAAGGCAGTAAGTAGCTCCGTGTCTGATATCGGATACTCAACTACGCGTTCTCCACGTGCGACCTCGACATAGAGTATTAAAGGGTGCATATATCCTTCGGCGTCGACGTGCTGCCGCCTTCCTTTAATTTCTTTAATACTTAGTTATTCATCTAGATTTCAAGATTGTAAATATCCAGCTTAACTTTACTAAAATTTTTGTAATTAATTTTTTTTTAATTGACCTACAGTAATTAAGATAGGTACAGTTGTTTAAAATTAAAACCCATTACAAAAGATTGCGCGATATTGCATCACAACTAAATAATTTTAATCCCCTCCGACGTAGATATCAAAAAGCATCAAGTGCTCTTACGTCAGAGAACCCTCAGCCAATCACAGCCACAGGACCCCTGCATGGAAGCCGGATCCACCCACCGTGAATTATCTATAAAGACCGCGGCGCTACCGGAAGAAACTCTACACTCTGACTCCGCTCTCCTCTATCTAGTCGTTGCTCTCTAGCATCTAGAACCGAGATCCAGACCGCGCGCGCCTGCCGTACTTAGTTTCGTTGTATACGCCGCCGACCTGTCGATTGCTGCATCCGTTCATTCTGAACCGTCGTGTATCTTTAATCGCGTTACTTCGCCGCCGTCACCGGTAAATCATCGTCATACAATCAAGCTGCTAGTTGAGATACGCTTAACAGCACGTAAGTTAGTTTTAAACTTCTTAAACATTACACCAGACACCCAGAGAAACGACGGGCTGCAGAGCCCGGAAGTTATCTCACCGTTCCAGTACACACACCAGAAGTACACGACAGGCTGTAAAACCTGAAGTCACCTTCTGCAAACATACACACACTATAAGTCACGACAGGCTGTAAAGCCTGAAATCACCTTCTGCAACCATACACACAAACCAGGACGTTGCTACTGCGGGCTAACACCCTAACCCCTAACCCCTTTTTTTATTTACTCCAGCGGCAAGAAGGGTATTCACTCTAATTCTACCGCTCCCCGGGAGATCCCTTTATACAGCAGTCGACGGGCTAGCCCCAGAATCTTATAAAGGGCTCTCCATTAAACATATATTACACCTACCAGATCTTGACAAAAATTAGCAATACAAACAAGCGACGCCAAAACCTGGAGATAATCTCAATACCAGAAGCCGTATTCTTAAAGATCGCCCGCGTCACCCTCCAGTTAAATAAAGACGAACCCGTGGTGCGTTTACGTAATAAATTGCATCAAACGTGTTCTAGCGAATCGACTATAATTTGTTAGATATTCTTCTAATAATATTTCTTAATACAGGAAATCTGGTAAGATAAACATTCCTGTATCGCGAGTATATTTTCACGCAACGAAAAACTATCAACTGTTTCGTTCCTGAAGGCCTGACTAATTATCAGCATCAGAATAAATTACGAAAATTATACGTGTAAATTCTCTCATTTTAACCCTGAGAATAATCGTGTACTTAAGACACCTTCACTCCGTCTGAAACAAATCACATAATTGTTTAATTTAGTTCAGGCAGTCCTAAAAGATCGTGTAAACCCGCCTCAGATTAATTCGTTTACAGCAATTAATAATAGAAGCAATTTTTAATAATAACTAACGTAGATAAGTTCGTCATAAACTCCGTCTTCCCTGTATTTAATAGGTAGAATAAGTTTCGCTTATAAGAAAGTTATACGCGTTTAACAATAACAGACGTTTTCTAATAATAAGGAATTAATGCGTCTTATTTCCGGGCATAATTAAATGTTATGTATTAATTAATGTAAATACGTTCTCAATTAATTAAGAAATCCTGAGACCATCCTGATCAGTTAGAGTAAATAATCAAACGCGTACGAACAATTTGCATTCAGAAACGTATAAATATTAACCTGTCCTTTGTGAAGAATTCCAAGTAAAGAATTCACATCTATTCAGTCTGAAAGCCAAATCACATATAAGAATAGTCATGCGCACCAAGGTTACTTTAAATTATTGATTTTTCTCTTTGTCCTGCTTACAAACACCAGCGCGATCGTTGTCCCCTGCTTATGTAATACGGAGAATATTACACGACGCCACCTGATAAATACCACGCCACCGTTTACAGGGCCGGCCCATGCGTTCGTAATAAATCAAAATAAATCGTCATTATCAGGCTTTTTGGTCCTAACACACTAGCAATTGAACCACAATAATTTATATTTCCACAGAAACGTCTCAGGAGCCAATAATTCCTCCACCATCGTCCACAAGGGACCAACCAAAACGGGCGCTGTCAGGAAGGACACTTCGGTTAACCTGATATACGATTTTTCTTGTTGGTAATTTAATTCACCTAGTTTAGTATCCGATTATTTAGTTTTATAGAAGAAATAGATAATATACGTTTAAAACATTTTATTGTAATTATTCAAAGTGTACAGTGTTAAGTATCAAAATACGAACCACCCCCGTCTTGTTAAGACAAGACCCGATTTCAGCTAGACCGAGGCAATTTAAAATAAACCATTTTAATTATTGTAAGCAAAGTGGATTACAAGATCTCTATTTAATTAGCCAATTTTTTTTCTTAAAACATTAAATTTGCATTTTCCCAAATTGCTGATCATTCTTCCCGTCTTTGTCTCTAAAAAAAAACTTTCAGGGACATAAGAGGTGGGCACCTAACCGATTAAAATGATTACGGGATGTTTGTAAAACATAAAATCTAGGAGCAGGTTGGAATGTTCTGTATGGAATACGTTAAAAAAGAAGCACAATAATTTGTTGTAAAAATAATGATTTAATATTTGTTAATTATAACATTTTAACATTTTTTATAACAAGGTACTATTGCGCTCAAAAAATACTGGTACAGCAAAATTGTGGCTGTGTGCATTTGGTTTGACGGCATATACAATTGCGTTAGCAGGCTATGACAATGAAATATCAAAGTGACAGTTTATACTATCTTTGCCACCAAAGAATTGACTTACGTCATAATCTAGTAACGGATGGGTTAATATGAAAAATATTAGTCAACTTATATCCATAATAATAAATGATTAAAAATCAAACTTAATAAATGTTCTCTTAGATGGCGGCAATGTAGTAATGTTTCCAAATCTCAATATCAAAACAATACTTCGTAGAAAAACTTAAAAAATTAAATATTTTGAAGTTATTGAATTGTAATTTTGTTAAAACCGATTAGAAAGGTTTTTATCGTAACGTAAAAATTAAAGGCCATGGTAAGTGTTATACGTTATTATACATACAAAGGTATTTAATCTTAATTATAATTGCAGGTGATAATATGAAATATGGTTTGAATAATAGCACCTTGACTCACAAGTGGATGGAAATTGAAAATGAGGTTAAAGTAAAATGCTGATTTTTACAAAGGTATATGACGTCAAAACATTTACATGTGGTTAGTAATTATTATAACATTTGTAGGTTATGTAACGGGTGATTCTTTAATGCTTATGACAGTTCGAATTTCGCGCGTACGATTCTAGTTTTTTTTACGTTGTTGCATTGGCAGTTAAATATTTTTAGTTACTTTATTTGTTCTTTTTGACATCAGTGCTGGTGATGCTGTCGTTAATTTGTTCCTTAAACCAGTTTTTTTCAGAGGTACTCCGTAATTCAAGAATTTATTAAAGTAAGTGATTAGATAATGTTTACATCACATGCATTTGCATTTGTAGGTTAAAAACCTTTTTGAAGATAAGAAAATAGGAATTGCATTTATAAGGTAAATCCTACAGGTCGTCCATTACTACAAAATGATGAAGTGGTAGAAGTCGTAAGACAAGGAATGGAAGCAAGTCCCAAAAAATCAATCCGTTAAGTGATCAAGTTGGTAAGTTGTCAACGGATAAATTTGTGATACCTACTATCCTTATTTTCAAGTTACACGGTTGTCTTATTCAACACGCTAACGGATTTTGCATAAAAATCATATGCACCCGTATCGGGTTTCTGTTATACAACAACTGCATGCTGTTGATAATGAGAATAGATGTAATTATTGGATTGGTTTATTAAAAATTTAAATAACAGTATTTTAAATGTAACTTTATAAATACCCCAAAAGTTATTCTGTCATTGGACTTTCAGTCTGTTGAATAAATAAATATTATTATTATTATGACCAATGAAGCATGGTCTCATTTATCTGACTATCTGGCCATTTTTAGAAAATAAAATAAATTATCAACCTTTAAAATTTTTTGTTTTGTGGGAAATTCAGTATTAAAGAATCACCCGGTAATTACGGGCCTTGAAGATCTTCGAATATGTACAACTGTAATTGCAATAGCTAGCAGTGGTGTGCCCTTCCAGATTAAATAAATTTTAATGCAATTAATTAGTATATATTTGTGAAATACATAATTATGTTGTAGTAACGCATTGATTAAAGAAAAAACTACGATTAATCTGTGTCCGAACTATCACAATCTCTTGTAACGTTAATAATCATTTCGTCTACTGTAAAATATAGCACTTCCTCACGTTTATACCTCTGTTTTATAATCTCCTCTGTATGGCGTACACAATTAGCCCAAATATGTTGATTACATTGTTAAAAAGCTTCGTTCCACATACTAATTGCATTTTCGTCTTTGAAGCCATTCCTATGTGCTTGTCAGAGTTATCCTTTAGCATGTGCCCATATTAGTTCAATCGCATAGAATTTATAATGATAAGGTGGCAACCTTAATACGTCATGTCCGTAACTCATTATTTTATCCACCTCATATCGTTTTATTACTCGTTGTGATTTTATTAATGAATAGAGCTCGGATTTGAATGAGGTGGAATCATAATTAATGTTATTTTTTATTAACCATGAAATCATGTTATCTTTCGTCCAAGACGATGTTTTTCCACTAACATGGTATGATAAGGCGCATTATCCATTATAATTAATGAAGGTGCTTCTAAATTGTTTAAGAGATTTTCAGTGAGCCATTTTTTAAACATATCTCCATTCATTTCACCATGATAATCTTCTTTCAATGACGTAAATAGCAAAGAAGCATTCTGTACAAATCCTGCGGCAGTTCCAGCGTAAATAACTATAAATCGTTTACCATCATATCCTTGAGGTTTTCGTACACTCTTTACATTGTCATCTTTCCATCCCGGATTTCCTTTTGAATAAATCCATGTTTCATCAATAAAAACTGCTTGCCTACGAATTGGTGCATTGATTTCTCGCATGTATTCCTTCAAAAGCTGTGTTCTCATTTCAGCTACATTTCTTTTTTTTCTACCAAAGCTTTTCGATTACACTATTTCTGGAACTTGAACCCCATTGCATGTAAGGGACGATTTAAACTTCTATCGCTAAACAGAATATGGGTGTTACGAATTTCTGCATTTAAAGTTGCAATTGTGACATGTTTTTCTGGAAATAATACAATTTAGACTAATGTAGAAGATATATAACTATAATACACTCACTTTGTTCGCACATATTATATAAGGTATTCCTGATGGACATTTTCGAGATATTTGCAAGATCTTCGGATTTAACTTTCTTACGTAGCCGTTTTTTTTTACCCGGACTAGCAGAATTGGGTTGGATTTTGACCGAGACTTGATATTTTTCACTGTTGTGACAGGTATACCCAAGGCATTTGCCACACGCTGTAAATTTGAGATCACTATTGATTGAGCTTAAAACAATTTTAAAAACACCTATCTCTTGGACACTAGGAAGTGATATTGTAACAACCCACTTTGAGTTGTATTAAAATATACCGTAATTTATATCTTCGTTCATTTAGTAGTAAATATAAGAAAAATTTTATTAATTAATGATTTGTAAATATGTGGTAGGCAACTTAATTTGCATTTCGGTGTAACTTAAGTTGCATATCTTTTTAGGGGTTTATAGTGCATATCTTCTTAATGGTTTATACTCCCCCTTTAAATTATTTTTCTGCTCAAATATTTTCGCGCAATACGTCATTGTTGACTTAATGCTTTGCGCAAATCTTTTTGCACACCGCTATATCATCATCTAAATTCAAAGCATCCATTTTTTTCACTTCCTGATGAATGTTTTGTGTGCAGGAAGCATTTTTTTGGGTTTTCCCCTAAATTTTGTGAAAGCGCCATTGATTTAGTGGTAAGATATTTTAACGCATTATACTAAAAATTAAAACATTTTCTCTTTTTAAGCACGTTCTTTTCTTTTATTTTTACTTTGATTTACACTTTAATTACATTTTAAGTACGCATTAAACGGATTATTTCATTTCATGAAGATAAATTTATAAGAAATAAAATTCCAGTTTGGGTGTGGTTGACAACATAAAAGCATTGTTATTGCAATATATTGGGCAACATTAACACAAGGATTACGTCACCTTGGTTTGAAATTCTGCATTATTTTTTAATACCAGGGGTTCTCAAGAAGATGTATTATATTTTGTAACAGGTATTTAATGTTTAATGATTTTTTAGTAATTTAAGGTTATTACAATTAGTTTTTAAGATATATTTTATTTAACCCTATCATTTTAACTGTTAATAAACATAGTCTGTATATTTTTTTATTTTTTAAATTTTGATAAAATTTTTATCGTAAAACCCGGTTTAGTTATTCCGAGCATAATTAAAAAATAACTTGGCGTCCGAGATCTTTTTTATTAGTGTTACATTGCAGCATTTTTGTTATTTATGTTCAGTGGAAGTAATCGAGCCTAAATGGTGGTAATTAAGCAAATCGAAAGAATGAACCACCCTACGTTAATCTACCGCTTTGAGTCAAAGGCATTATTTTTGTATTTCCAGTTAATTTAACGATTTGTCTAGGAAAACATTTTTACACACATTTATTTATTATTAAATTTACTATACCATTTACACCACTTGCATTATAGTATTAAAGGGCCGTTGTTTTGTTTCTCCTTTTAAAAATATTGTAATAAATTCAACACAAACTGTTGTGCTTGCGTATGCAAGGTTTTTACCTTGTATAGACATTACGAGGTTTCCGAAAAACAACGATGTTGAAATAAACGTAAATGATTGAACAAAGGGAAGAATTCTGAAAAGAACTGTTTTGAAAATGAAATATGGAAACGTAGGAAATATGAAAGAAAGTAACAAGCAAAAGGAGGTTATGACATAAGAATAACAAACTAGGTTAGTCAAAGAAGCATTTTCATAATCATATTAAGACAAAAATTATAACAAGCATTTCTAGGTCATGTCTTTTCATTGCGTTTCAACAGTTGATAACATACGTCGGTTGCTCAAAATGCATTTGAAATTTTAACCATCCTTTTTGATGTATACTTAAATGTGCGATGGCAAAATAAACGTTTTATTTAGCTAGGTGCATGTATCGATGACGTAGGTCAATTCTTTGGTGGCAAAAATAGTAAGTCTTTAATCCCTAGAAAGTGAGAGGACACGTAATATTCCAATTCTGACTGTTACCGTTTGGCACATAATTGTATAGCACAGTGCCGTATCAGCATATAATTAGAAGAAATAAAGGTCCTATTACTATGTTGATTGGTTACATAGGTACTGATTAATGTCATTCCATCTCATTTTAAATGTATTTTGTTTATGCAATTTTATATAATGTCATTTATCTCATTTTACTTAAAATTTGAAAGTAGCACTTCGAACACAATTCCACAGACAAGTATGAAACGCCACTGCAATATTGGCATAATATTACAAAATAAATATGAAATAACACGTGAAATTAGGTTTTATACTTGCTTATGTTTAGTATGTACAACATATCAATGGGACATAGTTCAAATCACTTTCAAACAATAATAAATTCCAGTTATTTACTGACAGTGTGACTATGCATTTTTAATAATTACCTATGAAAACATATTCCTGGCTCTTTTGTATCGCTGTAACCTTTACAGCCAAAAGCACAACGGTTCACCATTATTAAGAATTCATAACACACTTTTCGATAAAGAAACATAAAAATTTAACCGTGTTAAACAGTTTGTTCACCCATAATCAATGGCGGCTGTACCAATTGTGGGAACAAAACAGAAGTATTGCCTTAATATACATACGCGGTATCCTCTTTCTTTTTACCTAATCTAAGCTTTATGGCCGTATTCACCGTATGTAATTAAGCCGAGTTTAGGATTTAAGCGCGCTTAATTCATATATTTTATATGCACCGAAGCCGTTGTGGCATTTAAGCTCGCTTAAATGTAAGCCCTCGTTCTTGACGGTTTAATGCATTAAGCCAAGCTTATGTGGAAAATATAACCTCAATTTCTAGAATTGTGGAAAAAGTGTCCGAAGTACTAGCTAGCCTGCACAACCTATTCGTAAAAATGCCAGCTAGCCCAGAAGAACTACTATAGGATCAAAATAATTTTTATCGTGTAGCACGATTTCCTCGTGTTATGGGGTGTATTGATGACACCCACATTAAAATTCGATCACCAGGTGAGAATAATATTATGTATATAACATAAACTGTGAGAATACAATGTAATTATGAATTTTGAAAGTAATAAGGCAACATGTACAGGTGAAGAAGATGGTGAAGTTTATAGAAATCGAAAATCATATTTCTCTATTAATGTTCAGTTGGTATGTAATAGTGAGCTGCTAATAAAAAATATTGTGGCGAGATGGTCTGGGTCACCCCATGACTCTACATCAGTCTTTTTATCTTCCACGATTATCGGGTATTTATTACCAATGATGTTCATTAAATGCATCTTTTCCGAACTGGAAAAGTTCGGTTCACGAACTTTTTTATCACTATACATGATTAATAATAAAATAAAAAATAAGAAAACTAATTTATTAGGTTATAATATTCACAGAACAATTAGAAACATAGGTTAGAAATGTCATGCCAAATGTATGCAAACAAATATTTGCTGGGGGTTTTGGGGTGTTGCCAAGTCGATTTTTCGCTTAGCCAAGCTCCGCTTAACTTCAACGGTGCATTGTGCCAGATATAAAGCGAAGCTTAGTATTTTAGGCCAGCTTACAAAAGCTCGGCTTAAGTATTAAACGGTGCATATTGGCATTAATCTATCAAATTTGCCAGTTTCACAAATGCTTAAGTACTACTTGAAAATTTTCAGATGTCCTATTTACATACAACAAATGTGTCTGCATCAAAATTTGAATTTTGGAAGTGTCTACAGTAACAAGCGTTAGCAGAATTTTTTGAGCGCAATAGTACCTGTCTACCTAATCAAAATATGCCTGACTCGACAGAGGTACAGGGTATCTTATGCTAATGGACCACCCCTTTATATAACTTTCTTACCTTGTGTGGTAGAGAAAAATGCTTCATACAAAACTTGTAGTGTACCTTTAAATGAGAGATTTCATCCAAATAATTTTTATGTATACAGGGTGATTTGGAGAAGTTTTGCAAACAAGTATACAGGGTGGCTGATATGTAATGGAACGGTCGATCATCTTCTAAAGTAAGATAGCTAACGAAAAATGTTTAATACAAAAGTTTTAGGGTTTTTAGGGTCTATAAAACTGGCATAGTTTACATTGTACAGGGTGTTCCATAAGCAAATACCAAGAAAAGGTTAAATTTTTTTAAAACCCTGCATATTATTGCATTTTTAAATCCTTCAAATAATTCTAACTATTTTTTAATAAGGATACCATGGCTCCATGGTCAATTATTTTCGAAAGAAAAGAGTAGTTTTGGAAACTTTGAACGCTTATAAAATTCAAACTATTTAAATAACTTAAGGCAAAATAGCTTTCACATCCCCATGTTACCTACCATCTGATAATGTTTCTAATCATGCCACTTTACTAGACGATTCAGAGATATCTAAAATCCGCAAATTTATTATGATAGGAGTGTAAAATTCTTTTTGCTTAAGCGTTGAAATAGTCGACAACGCACTTTTCAAACGCCAATATTCTAAAAACATTTGAACGTAGATCTATGGAACCTCCAATAAAATACTTAGAATTATGTGCAGAATATGAAAATGTAAAAGTATACAGGCTGTTCCGTAAGGGAAAAAAATATATGTTTCCAGTGCTTTTCTGCTTCACACTGTATACATTCATTTTACTTGGATAAAAACTACTTATTGTATTCTACATTTTTTCTATAACACAAGGTAAAAAAGTTAAAAGGGCAGCCCATTTATGATCAGACACCCTGTACAAAAATAAATCTACTTAAAAGCTGTAAAATTTCAGACTCTATTACTTTGTTGGGTATGACTGTATCTTCAAATCTCTCATGGGTTGACCATCTTCTGTCAGCTACCAAAGCAGCTGCTCGTAAAATAGGCTTTTTGTACAGATCTAAACAGTACTTTACCCCTCGACAATTCCTTCTGCTGTATAAAGCCCAAATTCGGCCTCATCTGGAATATAATTCTCACCTCTGGGTTTGTGCTCCCCAATACGCTCTCCATATCGTTGATCGTATTCAAAAGAGGGCGATTAGGCTTATAAATGACCCGTCCTTAACTTCTCACATACAGCCCCTTGGGCGTAGAAGGATGGTTTCAGTTCTTTCTTTGTATTATCGTTATCACAACGGCTATTGTGCTGCTGAATTATATTCTTTGATACCATCTTGGGCTATCTTTGCGTACCAAACGGGCGCAATCCACATTTTTCTACACGGCTTCTAAACTCTGGAATAATCTCCGTAGTTCCTGTTTTCCTCTCACTTATGATATGAGAAAATTTAAGGTAGCTGTTCATAGGCATCTATTGGCAATTCATTATGCCTCTATCCATCCTCCTAGGTGTTGCTGAGTGCTTTAGCACAATTGGCCCAATTTAGCCTGTTCAGGTTCACACTCATAAAAAAAAGTAGGTATTTAATAACATTTATATGTAACAAAAATTGCAAACCCAGTTATTACTACTTTTAGGTGTCTTCATTAATAAACACATTGGCAATAATACTATTTTAAACAACATTTACTGTCAAACACATCTTTATAACACAATGTACAAGTACGAACATTTTGTTTTTCATTTATTAGATTCTGAAATCGACCAAAACCTTCAGTTGTAAAAAAGAACCTCAGTATATTGACATCTATAATTTTTTCAATAAATAAGTTTGGTACAGCAGTCCACTCTAAAACTGCACCGTTAGAAATCTGGGTGTTTCTTTAAAACTGTCTGATGTGCAACATCATCACCTAATCACTCCTTTAAAGGAAATTTTTGTTTCTCTCTTACATGTTTTTTTTTTTCATATAACTTTTTGTTTGGCAAACCATTACAGTTAGTAAATGAGCTTTTAGATGTCCTTTGCCGCGTTTAATTGGTAAATGCGCAGTAATATGTCGAAAATCATAATCTTTAATGCGCTTCTGTTGATTCTGTCTTGCCTCCTCAATGTTTGCTTTAATTATTTCAACATTCTCCAAATGACTTGCACCTATCCCTGTGATTATCTCACATTCAAAGCAATCTTCTTCCATATTTATATCAATATTTTCAAATTCAAAAAAATTCTTCATTTGCTGTATATGTATTTATCGGAAAATTATGATCCCCATT
Source organism: Vesta saturnalis (assembly GCA_036346205.1). Lineage (NCBI taxonomy): Eukaryota > Metazoa > Arthropoda > Insecta > Coleoptera > Lampyridae > Vesta > Vesta saturnalis. The sequence goes on along the minus strand of JARFJB010001913.1, from coordinate 987,574 downwards.
AGTTTTGTAACAATAGTTATGCTCAATCTTTACTACATCTAACGCGATGTTTTCTGTATTCTTTGAAAAGTTACCAGTCTCACATCCCACGCCCATGACCTCGTGTAGAGTGACTTTTTTGCCCAACTTCCAAACTTCAAACAAATTTTGTAACAAATTCTACCTGCACTCAAATTTTTTATTACATCCTTCAGCCACTAACTGTGCTAACTCCGTTGTAAAAACTGCAAATCCTTAAGGTTCTATAAGTATTCTTCTACACCCATGGCTACAAATTTTAGCTGCTTAACAGTTTCGGTAATAACAAAAGGTTTTGTGCCTTATGCTCAGTTGTAGATTAAAGTGGCCCAGGTTCATAAAATTATCGATTTGTCTTATTAACCAAAAAATATTTACATGTACCTAGATATGTTCGCTTTAAAATCGGGGTTGGTTCCTCCTGAAACTGATTGTAAAATACTCGGACACCAACTTGTTTTTAAATATGGAATAAACAAGTAAACCATTATACAATAAAGTTAAAAGAAAATTTTTACTATAACAAATTTTATTACATAACCTATATTTAATTATAAACGGAAATACCTTAAGGATAATGTTAGTAACGTTATTACCTAATGAATAATTAATGTTATGAGCAATTAATGGAATCAAAATACCTTAATCTTGGTCACACCGTAGATAACCAAATGGCTGCATGCGCGGTCAGCGTTTTGGAATATGTTGCGTAATATTACTTCAGGGTTGAAGTAAATCTAGATTTGTAGGCTTTATAATTCCCACATGAATCAATGATCAATCGTACTAATACCGTAAATTGGATTAACGGTAAAATAATTAATTGCGTTAAAGTAAAAATTAAACGGTAAAAGTAAAAGTGCTTAAAATGCAAGCGTCTCAAATATTGTAAAATAACTTTAAATAACTCACCATACAAACTATATAACTTTTTTTTTAAATATTTAACAGAGCTAAAATGGATGCTCTTCTACCTTTCACTATCGCACAAAATCGACATTCACAAAAGGTCTTTGCGCATAAACATGTCTGAAACAGAATGTGTAAACGACATGCGTACGAATTCCAATTAAAATAATTCAATCCATGTTTTTATGCAACTATGATATGCAACACACCATGCACGCAATGCATGTTAAGTTGCCTAAATAAACGTACATTTTATTACAAACGTAAAGAGTTTGTTACAGCTTGCTTAAACTTCTCATGCTGTGTCATAGGTTTGTTCCGTTGTAATGAGAATGCCACACACGATAAAACATTCTCATGTCCATTTTAAACATTCTAATAGCAATGTTCTTCATTATTATTATGAAACGTCTGTTGATACTTTATATAATATCTTTGAGACCGTCTTTCTCCACAAAGTATCTCATCTAATAAATCATGACATTTGTGGATTCTTACAGCAAAAATGTGTCTGCATGGTAATTGCATACGATTTTGGTATGTGCACGAGCAGCTTGTTCTCGTACTTAAATATTTGTGATCAGAAGTAGCCCGTTAACCACAAACCTCATTATCATTTAATAGTGTAACAATCTTATTCTTAGATTCATTATACTGTTATAAAACACAGTTAAATGCATAAGGCGTTAGAAAATTTTGTATGCAATTAAGATTTTATCTGTAGTATTTAGTAGCATACCTTTTTTGCAAATTAGAGAATAGTTCAAAATGTTCTTGTTATCGGAGGCTGTTCAAAATACAAAAAAAATTATTAATGAAATCAGTAAGTCTGCAAATTTTGAAATCACAGACATAAGTTTCTGATTTATACATTGAAAGTGGTAGGCATGTATACTCCATGCCAGCCGAGGAGATACCACCACCCTTACCATGCGCTCCTTAATATTGGGTCTCCGATTTTCTGAGCTCGGTAAAGGCTGCCGGTTACCTTTTCCTTCATCCTTAATCTGTTCTCATCCTTACTCTTCCTTCTCGTCCTCACTGACTTCCTATCGGATTAAAAGTCCCAAATTAAAAAATAAGATGGCTGTGGTTTCTATAGTAATAAATGCCGGACGTAAAATCCTGCCCCATTGGGATGTCCGCGAGGGCAGGACCCAAGCGACCTCGGACATCGAAAGTATCAACTTTCTGATTCACTACTGCAACATCGGCGGTATCAGCTCTAATCTTAATGCTATTCACCAACATCTTGAACAATTACAACTTGATATTTTGTTTCTATCTGAAACACAAGTCTCCTTTGAAAGCTCCGAGTCAACCGACTTGCAATTTCCTCAATACCACCTTCACTCTAACTTTCGATATAAAGGAGGCGTATGTGCCCACATCTAGGACAGAATTGCTTGCAAGAGGGTTTCTAATTTTGTGAAATTCTACTGTTGCATTTACATGTCTCCTAATGACAGTAACTTTCAAGACTTCTTCGATTACATTAGTATGAAAGTTGACTATCTGCTGTCTCAGTTTCCATCTTGCGATATCTCAATTGTAGGCGATTTTAATGTTCATAACTCTAATTGGCTTCAGTTTTCATCTACTACAAATCCTGCTGGTCATAGTGCAGAAACATTTGCTATTTTATGTGATTTCACACAAATGATTTCTGAACCCACAAGAATCCCTGACAACCCTAACCATACTCCACATTTTCTAGATCTCTTTCTTACATCAAACCCTCTTGTTTATAAAACTTCCATTCTTTCGCCTTTAGGTCTTTCCGACCGTTGTCTAATAGAAATCATTTCTACTGTACCTAATTCCACTGTTGTTCGCAAAACCGATAGAACCTTGTGGTGTTTTAAGACAGCTCGATGGAGTGATTTACGGGATTACTTTGCAACCTTTCCATGTCGTGAATATTGTTTTAAGTCGTCCTCTTCTTCGGATATCGCTCTTTCAGTATCTGAAGTCATCCTCATGGGAATGGAGTTATACATTCCCAAAAACCAGTACCGTATAGGTCATTCACGTTCCCAACCATGGTTCAATAAGGCTTGTGCTGATGCAATATCTTTAAAAAATAAATATTACATTAAATGGAAATCTAATAAATCGGTCGACAGTCATGTAGAATACGTTGGTGCTAGAAATATCTGCAAAAGTGACATCACTAAAACTAAAAAGTTTTCCGAGCAACGAAAATGCAATGAACTAGCTACATGTCCTTTAGGCAGTCGTAAATTTTGGTCTTTAGCTAAAGCCATTAGTAAAAACTTTGTAACATCTTCATTCCCCCCTGACATCTATTGACGGATCGGTAGTTGCTGATTCTTTAGACAAAGCCAATGTTTTTGTGGATTTGTTGCATCAAACTCGTGTCTCAATGATTCTGGAAAAAATGTGCCCCTAGTCAACTCTTCTTCATACGCTATGAAACCAATTCATTTTCGGTACAAGCTCTTGGAATCGATCATCAGTAGGCTTGATCTCAATAAGGCAACTGGCCCAGACGGTATCCCAGCTTTTGTCTTAAAGAAATGTTCCCCCGAACTAGTACCAGTCTTATTTAAGCTCTATACGATCTCTATGTCTTATGGGGAATTCCTGTCATCATGGAAGTTAGCAAATGTTTAACCTATTCCCAAAAAAGGCGATACGACCGCTCCTTCAAACTACCGACCAATTGCAATCACTTCCATTTTGTCTAAAATCATGGAAAAAGCCATTAATCAGCAACTCCTCACGTTCTTTGAAACTAACAAACACCTTAGTGACCACCAATATGGGTTTAGGCAAAGTCCAAGTTTGGAATAATACAGTAGAGCAGTCCGGTAAAACAGTTGTAGTCGCTTTAGATATCCCAAAGGCATTTGACCAAGTTTGGCATAAGTGTTTGCTTGCCAAACTCACCTCGTTTGGGTTAAATGATACGCTCATCAACTGGGTTTCTTGTTTCTTTGATAAAAGACGAATACGTGTCGTAGTTGATGGCTTTTTTTCAAAAGAAGTTAGCATTTACTGACGATAGCACTCTTCACTGTAGTTCATCTCAGTCAACGAATAGTATAATCTACCTTCTGTCAAATCAAGAAATAAAGACATTCAACGTATTCTCGAATGGGGAAGCAATAATCTAGTTAAATTTAATGCTAAAAAAACCCAGTGTTGCCTTGTGTCCGCCAGAAAAGATCGATCATTTCCTGTTGTAAGTATGAATGGCTCAGTTCTTAAGTTTTCATACTCTATTACTCTGTTGGGTATGACTGTATCTTCAAATCTCTCGTGGGTTGACCATCTTCTGTCAGCTACCAAAACAGCTGCTCGTAAAATAGGCTTTTTGTACAGATCTAAGCAGTATTTTACCTCTGGACTAATCCTTCTCCTGTATAAGGCCCAAATTCGGCCTCATCTGGAATACATTTCTCACTTCTGGGTTAGTGCTCCCCAATACGCCTTAACTTCTCACATACAGTCCCTGAGCATAGAAGAATGGTTTCAGTTCTGTCTTTGTATTATCGTTATTACAACGGCAATTGTGCTGCTGAATTATATTCTTTGATACCATCTCGGGCTATCTTTGCGAGAAACACTCGGTTCGCTCATTCACATCATCAGTATGCAGTACAAATCTCCACTTGTCGTACCAAACGGGCGCAATCCACATTTTTCTACACGGCTTCTAAACTCTGGAACGATCTCCCTAGTTCCTGTTTTCCTCGCACTTATGATATGAGAAAATTTAAGGTAGCTGTTCATATGCATCTATTGGCAATTCATTATCCCTCTAGCCATTCTCCTAAGTGTTCCTGAGTTCTTTAGCACGATAGGCCAATTTAGCGTGTTCAGGTCCACAATCATAAAAAAAAATTCCAAACGATTGTTTGTTGTGTTGTTAAATGAGCATTCACTGTCATATTATACTAAAGGCGCTTACTGATTCTTAATGCAATGCCAATTTTTATTATAATAATCTAATACTGTCTTTGGAATGCACTTTGCCATTGTCTCATACATTAGATTATACTCATCAACGTCTGTACTATAAAGTAATTTTTAAATGTAGTTTAGGGATGTACCTTTTCCCAGATATGAAATTCCAAGTGAGTTTGCACTTATTTCCTTCCGAAAGGTTCTTAAAGCATGAAATTGCAAAAAAGCATGACTATATCTGGAGAACGTTCTTTAAATATTCATATCCTTGTCAGTCATTACAGTGTTTATTTTTGCCCAACCTGGATTTGTTCGTTTGAAACGATTCACACATCCACTTAAGGTTCTCTGCATTTTCATGCAATAAAATTGTTACACATGAAATATAGCTTTCTCCATTAGAATGTTCCACTAGGAAAATATAAACTAGTGTCCTGATAGCAAGCAATTTATAAATAGCATATTCACACACAAACTCCGGAAAAGCTTCAGGAACCACTTTCATTTCCGTTGTTTGAAATTGTAATCCACGAAACTCTCCACATTCTTCTAAAATACTTGCAGCTGCACCTAAAATTTTTTTGGGGTGTAATTTTTACTAATGCAAAGGAGTATGTATGTATACCTACTAGGTCGTAAGCTAATATACCTACCGCATGTATCTTGAAGCAAGTTTAAGCAGCTGGAACCTTGCTTCACAGATATTGCTTGTGAGCTAATGATGTGTAGATTATTACATACTAAATACTCATTAGAACAGCCAGCCCGTAAAGTCAATTTGTGCCACAGTATGGCTCAGTGGTGTGGGCGGGGTTCTTACTAAAAGGGCATTCGTAGCAACTCCAAAATCGTCAAAATCGGGTAAAATTGTTAAAAAGCCGCCACCTGATAAAAGTTATAGCGGGAAAAACGTCATGAACAGATGTTAGATTGGCCTAACAGGAAACCAAAACGTTCTACCAAAAATAAACTATTCTACTTTAGTACTCAAAATTCTATTCCAAAAATCTCTACGCTAAGTTCGCCTAAACTTCAACGAAATCCTAAGCTTTATATAAAACCGCAAAATTGCGAAAATAAAACTCAAATCTCATTAAACATCTCTATAAATTCAGCGCTAAAATACCGAAAAATAACTGATTAAAACGGTAATTAATTACATAATTTAAAAAACAAAAAAAATACATCACCACAAAACTAAGCAAACACGATCAAAAATTCATGAATCGTCGATAACAGGATGTAATACCTAAATTCGTCGAAAAATACAGCGCATCTTCAAACAAATAACAAACTGCTTACCTTTTGACAAATCAGCAATGTTTGTAATCGGTAAGTCGATACTTATAAATATACTTCAAAAATATTTGCAATTCTTCGCACAACCCTCGTATGCGAAAAATCAAACAGCTGGTCGGTAAGGGACCGACTCAATACATAAATTTACGTTACTTTAATTTATAATATACAACTTTAATGTAATCCTACGTCAACAAATAGAAATCACTTTAATTCAATTCAATTCAATATGTTTTTGTTATTTAAAAAAAAAGTATTGCATCAAATCTTTAAAAGTTACGTTAAAATAATTCAGTAAACAATGATATCTTTCGAATGTAATTACTTCAAATAAACATGACCATAATAACGTTAATTTCATGATCTAAATAAAAAAAAACTCTACAAAGAGACGTCATACGATGCTGTACAACAAATGGGTTTCCACTTAAAAAAACACAATAAGTACGTTAACCTAAATATACATATATTGAATAATAATTCAAACACCATCATCGAAATGTTACACAATTGTTAAATAAATCAAATCCTGTGCTACCTGGATTCCAAGAATACACAATATATAACACAATACTATTTTATTTTACTGTAATGTGAAATCAATAATACACTAACACAACCCCAAAATAGATCCTTTACCCAATGCTGTTTATGAATAACTGACTCTTCAATCCTGGTCGCCGGTTCGTCAGTCGTTTTCGCTTATTCACACTTGTAGATTCCGCTGGGATTATTTTACTTGTGCTCGGTTGTTATTCTTCCCATACTCCGCCCGGTTCTGTAGCTGATGATGAGTGTGGTTCTTCTGATGTGCCGGCTTGATATACTCTTTTCAATTCGTATTTCTCCTTGTCACTTTTCTCACTTTTCCTTTGTTTATTTACGATGTCGGTATCTTTGGGTTCCTCATCACTCTGATCCATAGTTATATCTAAAATTGATGTATTTTGTCACGAATATTTCGGCCAAACATTAGTTCCGACGGTGATTTTCCCATGGAACTGTGAGGTGTGACGTTATACATCAATGTGATTTTTTTTAGTTCCTTTTGTAAGTTCAATCAGTTTGCATAGCTTATTTGAAACCTTTTCAGCATCGATTTGTCCATGTTTTCAACCTCTGCCATTGGCCTGTGGCCAATATGGTGGAGTTTGGATCAATTCTATGCTGTTTTCCGAACAAAACGTTTTAAACTCTAAGCTAACAAACTGTCGACCATTATCAGCTATGATAGATTTCGGGTAACCCAATCTTGGAAACATCTCACTTAAACATTTAAAAATGGAACTGTGAATAGACACAATTTCCATTTATATTTGACAAGTAATCCCCATCTTATACCAACTCATAGTCAAACTAGGTGGTCTTTGAATGTTTAGGGTGGTGTAGTTGGAGATCACGTAATTGGACCACCTTTCTTCGATGAAACAGTGAATGGTCAGGTTTATTTGGCCTTTTTCGAAAATCATTTACCATGACTGTTGGAAAACGTTCCTCTTAACATTCGTCAAAGAATGTGGTTGTTACACGATGGAGCTCTGCTACATCACACTAGATTAATTCATAATCATCTTAATACCTATTTTCCTGGAAGATGGGTGGGAAGAGGAGGCCAATAAATCGATACTCAAAAAAAAATTGTCAAAGAAAACGCGGTGTTCTCCTGGATTTTCCACACCTTTTAGAATGTTGAGAACAACATTACTCGCGCGTTCTTGCGACAGTATGTGTCATTTTATATGCGAATCTAATCGGTTTGGCGCGAATAAACTGCTTACAAGAGTAACGGCCGAAATATTTTACCATAGATTCGTCAATAGACAAATCCATGAAGCATTCAAAATTGAATGAATGTTTTGTTCAACAAATCCATAAGAGGTCGAAGTTTGAACATTTTATCGTTTGAAGTTGAGGCGTTTGAATTATCATTAAAACGTAGAAAACATTTGATTTCTAGAAATCTGATTCGTGACATGGCCTTTGAAACACACCGTACTGCAAGGTCTTCATCTGTTGACCAGTAAAATCGTTGTCGCGGAAGGGTGTGATATCTGGTAAAAATAAGTATACCTAGGAATGTCTTCAGATGCGTCGTCTAAACAAAACTGATGAAAGTTTTTTTGATTTGCATAACGAAGTGACTCGGAAATTATAAGTTCTTTAACATCGTCATTGAACAGTCGTTTAAAAATTGTCACCGGTGTTTTACCTTCGAATTCTGTCCTAAGCTAGGCGACTCTAGTGTTCCCCATGAATATTTTGGAGCTCGTTTGGACCACTTAGAAGCTACCTTTTTCAACCCTACTTGAACTTCTTGAATATCAGAATCGCCTATATCAGTTTCTTCAACTTCCACCGTCCGTTCCGGGAATGCCTTGGACGTTGTCATTTAGAAGGACGTCTTCGTCAAACTCATCACAGCCCGTCTCCGGATGCGGGCTAGGAGGAATTGCTATCAACTGCACATTTTTTGTAGACGGCAAATCAAGCTCAATAACTGCCTTCACGGCTTCTTGAAGTGTTGAAAATGTTCCACGGCCATAGAAGGTTACAGGAGGAATCGGATCTGCATAAACAAAAAAAAATGTGTCTTTAGCACCTGTGAAGCCCATTGTACTGTTTTTAGTACAGTTGTAAAGGGACGCCGTCAGATTCTCAATTTTTTACTATTATTAATTAGTTTCCTAAAGTTTATTAACAAGACGCCGTCCTTTATCAAAATTTACCTGTCATGATTAATTATTTGCTAAATAAAATACCAGTACTGATATAAAATTCGCGGAAATTTATTAAGATAAAGTGACTTGCTAAGTGCACAGGTGCAAGCAATTATAAATATTCGTAGCATTTTTAGTAAAATTTAAACATATTTCATAACGTTGCAGAAAATTGCACAATAATTAATCATGCATTCTCCCCCCAGACGTAAATCTCAAAAACGTTTAAAAGTTTGTATACGTCAGAGCATCTTCCGCCAATACTGGCCTACGGAACCTCACCCCCAAAGTTTTGTAACCACCCTCGCGAATTCTTTATAAAAACGCGGCACATGCCGCTATCTAGATCTAGAACTCTACCAGAAGAATCCGAATAGAAATCGTGTGCTCTATCGTCGCGCCGACTGCTACCTGTTTAAAACCGCCAGCGTGTAACCGCCGTCCGAAGCAGAAAACGCGATTCCGCGAATTGATATCACCGAAGTCAAAGGGTTAAAGTTGCAGAGATCTAACGTTGAACGTACGTAAGTTGAGATACCTACAGCACTATACACCTGGTGAGAGGGATATGCAGGGTTGGAAGCCCGACATACTCTTTCCTTACTAGACACCTACACTGTGGAGTTTGGAGGGTGGTTGCCCTACATTCCATTGACCGCCGGAGATCCTTGGTTTAACGGGTAGTTACCCAGATTACTAACAAAGGAGACCCACCTACACAAATTTACACTAACACTAAAACAAAAACACCTCGACAAACGTACCAGAAACCGCAGAGTACCTGTAATTAAAACCTCGTCGGGAGATTAAGCTGAACACCTAGTTTACGCCGTTAATCCAGTAAAATCGAAACGTAACCGTAAAAACTAGACGTGTTCATCAGTACTAAATTATCGCCTGTGATTAAACCGCCGCCGCCGCCAACACCGAAAAACGTAAGTTATACCGTTTGCAATTAGTAAGATTACCTGTAAACCAGAAACCATCCGATAAAATATTTCGCGTTAAATAATTGATATCATTATTGTTAGACGCGAACGATTCAGTTTAATAGAAAACAAAGGTTTTATATTTTAAACCCGGCCAACATAACAAACTTAATTCATTTAAATAAAAACCTGTGTGCTAATATAATTAATATCGGAAAATAAACAAATAATCCGGAGCTACCGTACAAAATCTACCTTCAAAACGAAAAGCTTTCATTTATTTAAAAGGGCAAAATTGAATTTAAACGTGAATGAGTTTATTTTCATAAGAAAAGCAGGTATAAAACTATATTATTCTTATACGTTTGAAATCCGACCGCTTTAAAATATCGATTATTTCTTTGAAAGCAGAGCACTGAACTCGGCGTCTTATCTCACGCGTGTTTATAACAGTTTTATCTTGCTCCCGACTTCTGTATTTTATACAGGGGCGCATTCAGATAAAATTATTAATTTTTATTTCGGTAGTTAAACAAGTAAATTCAAACCAGTCAAAAGACGTAGATTAAAAGTCAAAAACCAACCCTTCTATTAATGTAACATTGCAGAAACTCCAGAGGACCACCTAACCCTCCTCCCAGGAACATCCGGAAAAGGAGAGTCCACCTGTAAATATGTTTGTTTATCTTATTTAAGTAGTTGAAATTATAAATATTAAATTTATAAAAAAATAGGAAATAAATGTATATAAACTTTTTAATCTATTTGTTCAGAGTGTTGAGGGCCTTAATAACGAACCCCGATCCTTATTTTGCAAGTACAAAATACGAGTGAGCTAAATGGAAAAAATGAAAACTATTCATTTTTATTAATGTACTTAAAGTAGAAGAAACCCAATTTTACATAAAATGGCGCCCAACGTGGGTCAATGTTCTACGAACCATTATTCATAAACTATACATCACATATTATAAATTCTTGGGTCATTTTAAACGTTGACCCTTCTAGTTTGCTTAATAGGTTACAATCTATTGCATCATAAATCCTAAATATAATAAAATGCAACAAAAATGCAACACTCGCCCATTCGCAAGGAAGAAATAAAATCGGTGCGCTTAAAACGCTTGCTAAAACAACACCACAGCACTGAATAAACTGAAATCGTGTGAGCACAAAGCCTAATGACACGCGAATGCATTCCTGTGTCAGAAATCCGTTGTCAAGTACATATGGATTAAATATCGCTGACTAAACTGCTGTACTAAAAATAGTACGATGGGCGCTAATGGGTTAATAAAAATGAAAGAACATAAAGTGTATTTTCACTTTTTAAAATAAAATATAGGGCGATTCATTTGAAAAAATTGACAAAATCATGTGTTCGATATATTCAATTGGTGCAATAATAAAGAAATAGCACTTTCTCGTAACACTATACCAATGTCAAAACGTTATGCCTGAAAAAAATTATGGTTAGGTTGTTCTGTCTAGGGTATACAGGACGTTGAAATGAGAATGATTTTCGTGTACAATTGACCATAACTTTTGAAATACCCTGTATAACGTAATGAAACCCTATATTGGAAGTATGGGGGAGACGAGCTTAATATAAATTTGAAATAATATATAGGGTGTCCTATTTAAAAAAAGTATGTTTGGTTCACTTTAGTAATATGTAACACCCTGTAAATACGAAAATAATTTTATAATGTGAAGTTTGAAGTTGCCTATAATTTTATAATTTATATATATATATATATATATATATATATATATATATATATATATATATATATTGTTGTGATCTATTAAACGTCACATTTTAGGGCCTGTTTTCTATCTCAAAGCGTGATTACGCAATAATTTAACTGTTCTATAAACACCGGCTAACACTTTTGAATTTAAATAAAAATGTTTTTATTCGTACGCAATTCTTCCTCTAGTAATTAGTCACTTTTTAATCTTTTCTCTAATTTAGCGATTGATTAATCGTGACTTATTGATTGCTTGACTACTTATTTGTATTAACAAAATTGTTATATGAATCCAAAATGTGCTACGATTTATATGGGAATCTTTTATTTATGTAATATAGTAAATATGATAGCTATATCTAAAGGTCAACGATAGCCCGCGACATTAAAATAATAAAACTGAACGTCTACTCACTGTTTGTTCCATTTTTCTGCTATCACTATCCAATTAAGCACACTTATTTCTTTCTTCAGGTACCACACTCTTCTGTACACCATACGATCCAATTTTTTTTTAACTCACAATTCCTAATATATTATAATAAAGCAAATAATGTCGGAGCTGTCCAATACACTTTTACTTTTTGAAACGTTTATCACATGAAACATTTACTAGTGGTTTTAATTTCTTTTTCTTAAAATTAATAAAAAAATCGAACTCTTCTTATTTAGGATAAAATATACATTTATATATATATATATATATATATATATATATATATATAATATATATTTTATATATATATATATATATATATATATATATATATATATATATATATATATATATATATATATATATATATATATATATATATATATATATATTTATTATTATTTTTTATTAATAGCTGGATTTTAATGAATGTTTTTATATATGGTACATGCAAATTTATTCTTTGCTTTTCAAAGGTTACAATATGAGGTTTACAAATTGTTGCGTTTTTCATTTTTTTTTATATTTTTATAATATAATAATAAAATATTAGCTTCAAAATACAAAACACGTTTCTTATGTTAAAAACTTAATTTTTCTACTTTATTATTATTATATAATAAAAAATAAAAAAAAATAATGAAAAACGCAACAATTTGTAAACCTCGAAAAAGCAAAGAATAAATTTGCGAAAATTTAGGCCATAATAAAGAGCATTCATTAAACATCCAGCTGATCTAATAAAACAAAAAACAAAAATAAAATATCATTTTTGCAAGATCAATATTCATTCAATTATATATATATATATATATATATATATATATATATATATATATATATATATATATATATATATATATATATATATATTAAAAATTCTTAGGTACCACTACTTACGTTCATTTTATGCTTGCGGTTAAAATACAATTTTATACACAGAAATATGTTGCTAAAGTAATACTTTACAGTGTAGATAAAACGAATTTCTTGTCATTCCGAGATTATTTATATTGTTTCCGTCCCAGTTTCTACAGACTGATTATCACTTTTAGTCTCTACATATTAAAGAAACTTTTAATCCTAATGACGAAACGCGTGCCATTTCACAACTGGGATTTTAAAACTCTGGATGAATTTTGATACATTTAGTCTCGAAATGACAAAAAATTGTATATGTACTGTGAGACTGATGAATCTTTTAATCCCTCGAGTGATTGTATATTCAGTCGTGGGATTAATTGTTCCTCAGCACCTTAATATATAACATACTATTATTCTCTTATGTAATCCAACCTGCTATGGACACTTTAACGTTGTTTTTGACGTTCACGAACAACGATTCTAAATACCTACCTACTTCTTTTCATACTAGCACAAAATAAAATAGAATATTATACACGCCGATATAGGGCAATTAACATCTCGTGAAAGATAATTCATTCATGGCTAATATCTTTCACTCGATGTTAGAATGTCCCTTTATCGTCTTGTATAATAAATTCCTATTTCATATCTATTGATATTCATATTCAATACTTGAATTGTGATTTACAAGGTGATTGCTTAAAGTGTGCTTTACCTTTGTAGAATAAATGCATGGATCACTTTGTGTATGCATTAATTGAAGTGTGTTTTTCTCAATGACTGTTATAGTTAATAGTCATTGATTTTTCCAGATCATTTCTTAAACGCTGTTTCACTTTTGTTGAATATCATAGACAAAATTTGTATTCAATAGTGGAATGGTACTATACACAATAGTTCATTATACTTTGTTTTCTTTTTGTTGAATAATCACATTTGATTACATTTAGAATCAATGATTAAATTATGCAATGCATTATTTGCATCAAGAGTATTTCAACATCTTGTTATATACTTGCATTAATATTTGTATTTAACTCCATTTAAATTGTGTTTCATAAGGTGTTTGATTAAATATCGTTTTTCTTTTGCAGAATAATCACATTGGTCACATTTGTATATAAGACCACTCGAATTGTGTCTCACACGGTGCTTTGTTAAATATTGTTTAACTTTTGTTGAATAATCGCATTGGTTACATTTGTAATCAATACTCAAATTATGTTTTGCACTATGGATGTCGAAACTACTTTTATAATGTGTTATATAAACACATTTGTCACATTCGTATTTCAGACCACTCAAATTGTGCTTTCTATGGTGAGCTCTTAAATATCGTTTCACTTTTGTTGAAAAATCACAGTGGTCACATTTGTAATCAATATTTGAATTATGTATTGCACTATGTTTCTTAAAACTACTTTTATAATTTGTTACATAAATACATTTGACGCATTTATATTCTGGAGTACTAACATTGTGCTTTTTAAGGTGATATCTTAAACATTCTTTTACTTTTGTTGAATAATCGCAGTGATCACATTTGTATTCAATACTTGAATTGTGATTTACAAAGTTATTCGTTAAATTGTCCTTTACACGATGATTATTAAAATTGTGCTTTACAATATGATTTTTAAAATTGTGCTTCACTTTTGTTGAGTAAACGCATTGATCACATTTGTATTCATTACCTGGAGAGTGTTTTTCAAGATGATTTCTTAAACGCTGTTTTACTTTTGTGGAATAATTACATTGATAACATTTGTATTCAATACTTGAATGGTGCTGTACAAAATGTGTCCTTAAACACTGTTTCCTTTTTGTTACATAATGGCACTGACTGCATCGAAAATCAATAATTGAATTATGCAACACACTATGTGCATCAAGGGCGGTTCTATATCTTGTTACATACTTGCATTGGTGACATTTGTATTTAGAACCACTTACACTATGCTTTACAAGATGAGAGCTTAGATATCGTTTAATTTTTGTTGAATAATCACATAAATCACATTTGTATGTAGCACCACTTAAATTGTGCTTTACAAGATGTTTCCTCAAATACTGTTTAGCTTTTGTTGAAAAATTACATATATCACATTTGTATGTAGCACCACTTAAATTGTGCTTTACAAGGTGTTTCTTTAAATTTCCTTTAGCTTTTGTTGAATAACCACATTCCTCACACTTATAATTTTTTACGTAACCCCCTTTCGTTGCATGAATTTCAATATTCTTTACTATATAAGATTTATCTTCCTCCGTCTCATTGGCAGTGTCTTTAATTTCGTTATTAATTATGATACGATTGGAGTCATCAATTTCTTCTTTGATTAGATCAGTATTTAACATAACATGCTTTTGAGTAAGAAACAATCGAATTTTTTCTTCTGATTCCGGTTCGAGTTTAATAATTCTTTCATCAACTTGCCCTGACATTTTAAACTTATTTCTAGTTTCTTACTTAAATTTTAAAACTAGAAAGAAATAACATCATGGCAAGAACACATGTGTGAAGTTAGCTTGGGATTCGAAATCGTTTTAGGATTTTAGCTTTATATATCGATAAGAAGTGGTATATGTATAGTAGCGCCGGGGAGAGGTGTGTCATGGGAGACTCGAGCATAGGGATACAATCATTACTGTGAAATGTATCTGTTTCCCTTTATCTTAGTGCGAAGTTCCCACTTAAAGAAAGACGGGTTATAATTTATACGTCTGCTATATATTTTAAATGCAGGACTTAAAAACGTATGTCGATTCTAAAGCCAAAGCACATGACGCTGTCAGATGTCTTCTTGGCTATTTAACCTCAAATTATTCTTCATATTTCGTTTCGTATAATCGCATCGTGTTTTGTAGTTATAATAATTTATCTTTCGCTTTGTAATTTATTAGATTCCACTGCATTTGTAAACAACAGTTTTTTTCAAAACTATTATTATTAATATTCACTATTACGAGGTAAGTTTATAATGCAAAATGTATTTCCAATTGATTGAATGCATTTATTTATTTTGCAGCAAATAATGATGTCATTAAAAGATAAATCTTTGAAAGCCAAACTCAAGTAATGTTAATGAATATACTGCATTATTTCGAGATGGACCGCGATAACGGGGGGGGCAAGTTTACCTTTAACTTCCATTATCCAGGTACGCTAATAATTTTGACTATTTAAATTTATATTTATGTAATATTATGTTGCAGCGAACTGCTCTCGCATGCGGCATTTCCGAGAAAACCGTAACTCGGACAAAGGCAAGAATGGCTCTCGCTTTAGAATCTGGGAAATCGGCGCCGGATTCACCGCGAAACATAGGCTGCGTTTGAAGTCGAAGTCAGAGGTTGTCAACGAATACGTGAAACACGTTTTTAAACGAAAAATTTACACCATGCATGCAACTGTTAAATAATTCAGAAATTATTGTTGAAATGAAGTTAATCACTGTTTAATTTTAGGCTCACATATTACTATCGAAAAATTCCAAACTGAACTTAAAGAAGATAAAATATTTACCTCCAGTAAAACGAGTTTGAAGCAATAGTTACACGAAATTAGTTCTGAATTCAAAGTTGACGATGGAAGAAGACGTTTAATGGAGCAGGTTCATATTGCTGGTGCTCGAGCAACATTTTTGCGGAGGAGAGCTCTTGAACAGAACACACGTGTTTTGGGAGAGAGTTTTTCTCAGACATTTCGATACGCCTATTGGCGATATCATATAAAAAGAACATACGACGTATGAGAACCGTGTACTAATCTTTTTATTTCAGTAGTGTACAATCTTCGCACCGGAACTGTGTGGTTAAAACCGCATTGATCCGGTCTCGGAGAAGAGCCAGCCAAGATGTCGTCGGACGAAGACAGCGAGTACGAAGACGAAGCTCTGAGAGGAGAAAGGCAAGTTAAAGAATTCTACATGGAACAATGGAAAAAGGCACAGATAGACGTCTACGACAGAGACCATACTATAGGAGAACATCTCAAGAAACTTCAGGACCAAGAGAGACAAATCGAAGAGCTGAAGGCAACCATAGAAACCCTTAAGGCTCAACACGAAGAAGTCATAGCAAGACTCGACGCGATCACAACCGCAAAATCGACAAACAACACCACGATCAAGACCTCCGAAGCTCGCGCAGAAGATGATCAACGCGACAACGAAGCATCAAAGAAAACGACAGGAACAACTGAAAAACTCCACGAGAAGATGGAAGTCTGCACAGCAGCTTCCCAACAAGAAAAAGATGAAGACGCCCTCCCCGAAGAGGAAGAATTCAAGACCGTTACGAAGAAAGGCGGTGTTAAGCGGCAACGGGTGGACGCCGAAGCACAACACCAGCCCGAAAGGAATGGATCCCGCCACTAATCCTCCACCGACAGGAGGTTTACTCCAGGACTATGAAGTAGCTAGCCTCGGTCGGGATTACTCCAAAGGATACTAGAACAATCCAACGACGGGATCAGAGCGATTCTAAGCACCCCTGAAGAATACAGGACGGCAACAACTGCACTGGACACCATCGGAGTGCAGTTCAACGTCTACCTTTTAGAAGAGGCAAAACCGCTAAAGATAGTCATCAAGGGCATCCCACAAGACGACGAGATGCTAGAAACGGTACAGAACGATCTCAAATCCATGGGGTTTGACGTCCAGAAGGTTAGCCGGATGTTCGCCGGACGAGAACACCGGAAAACCGCCATGGCACTGGTCCACCTTGTAACAACAATTTCAACTCCAAATAATAACAAAATTAATCGGTGCCAGTATAATCTGCTACTTCTAAACTATTAGCAATTGTTCAAATAAATTTAATTAAAAAATATTAATAAATAACAATCGCCACTGCCGTTGGCCCTGTCGGTAGATTAAGATAGGCAGGTTCTAATAAACGGATTTGCTCATGTACCTAAAATGTTGCTTGATTCCAATCTGCTAAATTATTTTCTCTTATACTAAATAATAAAAAATGCAATATAAAAAAACAATAAAATGTAAACTCGAGCGCCAAACTATCGTTATACGGAATAGTTAAACCTAGTTAGTAACAATAATAGCTTTTATGAAAATAAAATAAAAAATAACAAGGTGCAATTGTGTTTATTACCATAATGATGATTAAATAAAATTGGTCTTAAAACTATGCTTATAGTAAAGAAAAAGAAACAATCATTATATAAATACCTCGTTCGCATGAATTGGAAACGGTCAACTCAGTGATGTCATTATTGTATCAACATGCGTAAATTCTTGTAACCATTTAACCGCCACACCCAATAACTGGAAGTATTATAATTTCTTCTTAAAATATTTCATTATTTTGAAATTTTGTATGCAAAAATTGCCAACATACAATGGGACGTATGCCCCAATTGAAATTACTTGCGTACTTAAAATGTAATTAAAGTACCATCATAAAAGAAAAAATGAAAAAACGAAGTAAACTGAAGTGACTTAAGTAAACATCATAAAAATGCCATATAAAAGTGCATTATAAAAGAATGCATTCTAAAAGTGCCTAAAAAAGCAAATACTTTAATTTTAAATATAATGAATTAAAAAATAACTTACCATCTAAACCGATGGCACTTTACACAAAAAAATTAGGTAAAAACCATGCTTTCTGCTGTAACATTCAGCAAGAAGTGAAAAAAATAGCGGCTTTCAGAATAGCTCCTGTAAGTGTTCCACACGCATCTGCGCATATAATTAAGTTACGGAAAGGGAAATATAAATCTTTACCAAATATTTGCACTTAAAAAGATATGTATTATGAAATGCAAATTAAACTGCCTACCTCATTCCTACAATTCAAAACTTAAAAACTTTTCTTATGTTTACTATTAAATGAATGAAAGATCTAAAATTAAAGTATAATTTAGTACAACACGAAAAAGGGTTGTTACAACCTCGAGAGAAGCGAAAGGGCCAAGGAGATTTTCAGTATCACGACCATCGGATACTTGAGGGTGCGAGTGGAGTCGCCCCACAAGAAGAACGGACCAGGTCAGTGCTACAACTGCCAGCGATACGGGCGTACTACCAGCGGATGCCACGCACAGCTCCGATGTGTGAGGTGTGCGAGGCGCATCACACCAGCGAATGCAAGAAGACCCGAGAGACGGGATAGCCTAAGTACTGCAACTGCACCGGGTTGCACACAGCTAATTTGGAGGATGCCCTGCCCATCCAAGAAATATCAAGAAAGGGAACGCCCCCGGACCAGCAGAAGTAAGAAAACCGGCAAGGATGACCAAAGCAGGGATAAGCTACGCCCAGATGGCAGCGGGCAACAAGAAACAGGCACTTGAAGAATCAGAAGACGAGGACTTCGCGCTCATCATGAAGATCGTGAAGGCACTCAAGGCAACGAAACAGATCCAAGGATAAACTCACAGTTGAGAAAACACAAACCGTCTCATCATTTAAGCGGCCGATTCAACCACTGACGGGGATCAACGCCACCGAGGTGACCGGAAGCATAAAAGCCGAAGTTCATCTCAGGAAACAACAGAGGTATAGGTATATTTAATGTATTTATTTCAGGTACAGAAAATCTACAGATACCATGAAAAAAGCCAACAAGACGGAGGTATAGACGGCTAGAGCCCGTAATACCGAGAACAAATAACGATGACCGAACATTTTTGCGAAATTATTTTGCTAATAAAAGTAGTGAAATTAGTTACGATCCTGTCTTTTTGGATGACGTGGATTTTTAGTCGAGAAGCGTTCGAGATTAATGGCATGATAATGATTTGAAAAGCACAAAAAACAAACCGCTAGGAGAAGGGAAACGGTAATTAAAATAGTCCGATTTGTTAAAAATATTTTTAACCGAATAAATTTTAGTTTTATCGTACTGGGTGCTGGCAACAAGGACGGTTTTATACCTAATTCATCATTGGCATTTTCCAGTAAAACTAAGACAGCAGACTATTTCAAAAATGGTTTCAAGAACAGCTTTTACCACATTTAGAAAAAACCAAGTTTGCTAATTCTTGACAATGCCAGTTATCATTCTACATTCTTCATTCGAATGATATGCTGAAAGTGGAATTATTACAAATTGCCAAGGATTTACAAGTTCCAAAAATACATGCAATCGATGAAATCGCTCATCAATGGGGACATCAAATTTTACGTTTACATCCGTATCACTGCCAATTCAACCCTATCGAGTTAATATGGGCAAATTGTAAACAGTATTACAACAAAAACGTTGGAAGACAGGGCTTCAGGGACGTGAATGTTTTATCGCTATGGAAGGATTCATTAAACCAAGTAACTGGAAAACTGTGGCAAAAGTGTATTTTATATGCTGAAAAAGAAATGAGCCAGTGGTGGGACATTCAAAAAAGAGCTGAGGAAATGGTAAAACCTCTAGTAATCAATATCGGAGAGTCTAGTGAAGATGATAGTGAAAGTGAAGGAGATGACTTTTAATTATAACATGTCCAATATTTGAATTTAAAGCAAAAATTAGAATCTTGGTTACTTTATAACATTGTAAAGAATTATTATATTTAACATATACCTCTATAGCTGTACTTATATATATATTTATATATATATATATATATATATATATATATATATATATATATATATATATTGCGATGGTTATAAATAGGTGTAATAGAGGATAGAGGTTTAACGAGTTGAAATATTAGATAGTAGGCAAGTTCAAATAAAGTTGAAGAAGTTATACAATTTTTTCTGAGGAAAATATAGTATACAAATATAAACAGATGGTTTTTATACAACAAAGCAGGCTTTATGGGTTTTTCACAATGATGTATTCATAAAAGCAACACGATACATATTATTGTGTACGTTCAGTTTCGTTAAAGATATATAAGAAATTTCACATATAGATCAATATAATTGAGCAATTAAACACATAACAGATATTGATTACATAAAGTACAATAATCCTAATGTGTAGAACATGTATAATAATTGGTACAATGCATAAAAACTGTGCGAACTATAAAAAGGGTTATGGTACGAAACCGTTATGTTGGTAGATCATAGGCTAAGTGTTTAAAAAGTGCTTAAGAAGTTAAAGTGCCTTAGAAACATATCTAAGAACATGAACAACACATGTGTAATGTGAAATTAACAATATAAATACAATTTGTGTACAAAAACTTACAAAATATGTTAACATTATGAAAGTATGAAAGTACAAAATTAGAAACTGTAGAGTACAGATAAACAGTGATTGTGTTAGAGACATATATAGGAACAAGTTAGATAAACATTACAAGTGATATAAACGTTTAAAACGCAAAGTTAAATTAAATTACATAAAGTTAGGTTAAGTACAAAATTTAAGAATTTTACAAATTTACAGCTTATTCAGGACAAGATAAGTTCAGAATAAATTATAAAAGCATGTAATAATAGGTTTCCCTTACTTTTACAAAGAAATTAACATTAAATATATAATTTAAACATAAATTTAGCTAAAACTATGTAAAATGTTTTGAAGTAAGCGTATTCTTATACAGAAGCAGAAGCTGAGTATGTCATCAGTTTAACTGTAAAATATAAAATTTGTTAGATATTAGTAATTTTAGGTATAACATTTTCAAAAGCTAAATTGATGAAGCACATTATAGCATGTGAGGCGTCTATTTATGCAGAATTTTGCCTTGAGTTCAAAAATGTATTTAAAAAGCAAATCGGAATTGAATTGAAAAAGTTTACGTTTTAGTTAAATTTTTTTTTTTGTTTAGACCAATCAAATACAAGGATCTTTTGTATGTAATGTTAAAAAAATATTGAAAGCTTTGGTATCCATGAGAAGTTATAAAAGGAATTGCTCCTGATTTCTCAATCTCTTATTCTTGAAATATTGTTGTGGCTAACAAGTCATAGTGCTAATAGTGGATTTTTTAACATGTAAGTTAAAATTTTCGTAAATATTATCGGAAGTAAACCGCGATTAATGTAGAGTCTGAGGTTACAGAAACAGTCGATATAACAAATAACAATTTTTAAAACAAAGGTTACCGGTTATAATTTTTGACACTATTGTTTTGTTTCATTTCGAAATCTTGTTCAACATGAGTTTATTTTATTATCATAACCTAACAAATTGCATTGATTATTCTTTTTATGTCCTGTATTTATGTTTTTTTTTAATTTGTGTATAATTGTTGTGCGACGACGTGTATCAATATCTGGAAAGGTAATGAGCAAGTATAATCATAAATATATTAATTCTAATTTAAAGAAAATCTAAATTGTACTTGTACTTGTACTAAGTAAAGATCGTTATTGGAATTTTGATAAGTTGCACATATTTTAGTTTAGGAAGGACGCAATGCATGCGTATATTTTGCAAATTCCATAGAAGTCTGTTACACGTTAAAGCAAATAATTGCAAAGAACTATTAAATTTTACACATGAACATTTCCTTGTGTGAAAATAATTTTTATGATTTCACGTTAATATTTCAATTTATAATTAATAGGTTAAAAATGTATTATTTCTATTTGCCAACAAAACTCAAGTATATACTTATTAAATTAAGTAAATAATTATCAAGTCAATTAAACCGTGCAAAATATATATATATATATATATATATATATATATATATATATTGAGATGTTCAGAAAGAAGTAAAAGAAGGATCGGACAGTTTAAATGATAATTTAGTTATAAAAAGGGGTGATTTCAAGCTGGATACATGTGCGAGACATTGTTTGATAGAAATCTGGTTCACGGTGGGTTTAAAGTAGATTTGTTTTGGACAAAATAGTCTGAATGTTATTTATACAATTTGATTTCATCATAAAAAGCATTGTGCTACCAACAAAAATGTCAAGAATGTTAAATACACTTATTTTCGTAAAGTCAATTTAGTATTTCCTTTATTTCAATAAAAGTCAATTTTTCGAGGGTATTTTGGCAAGTGAACATTTTACAGGTGTTTAAACATAAATTGTAAAGTTAGGATTATATTAGGGATATTGTGTAAATAGTTTTAGAATGCAGGAAATGTAAAAAAATCATAAAAGGGTTATAATATGGACATAGACATATTTCTCACATATTTTTGGATGCAACTCTGTGACAAACATAGTGATATAAGTTTAACAGCAAGAGCAATGCATAGAACAGTTTAACATAAAGACATTCACAGTTATATACATTTTTATAGTGAAAATTCCAGTATGTGTGTTAGACGATGTGACTTTTTAATGCAACACTATTTGAGATAATGCATTTGAAATGAACAGTAAAAATAATAAAGACAAGTGTTACAAACCTCCAGCATAACATTTTGAGTTTTAAAACGTTTTTAACTATAAGTTATTTGCAATTTTAGATTTAAGTTTGGTTATGTTGTAATTTCTAGGTTTTTTGCACAAATTTATAGTTTTTTTATATTATTAGGCTTAAATTATATTCTTAAAGTAATTAATAGGAGTTCTTTCTCAGTATCTCACAGTTTTTAAAAGGATGCATTGCATTTCACCGCAAAATTTTGTGAAATATGAGGTGAATTTAGAATATTTTTACATAAACTTAGAATTTCTTTAAATTCGAGATTTCAAACTCTAAAAGTGTGTGTTCCTATGTAAAATTTTCCCAGGATTCCGTTTATGTAATTAGATTAAGTGTAGCTTGTAAGTTTAGGTAGTTACAAGCAAATTCAAGTTAGATTAGGTGATTTCGCATTTTATTTTCAGGAATCATATCTTGTTGGGTGTCTTTTTATTCGGAATTTTATGTAGTTTTCATTTCTGTCGTTAGTTTTTAAATCCGTTAATATATAAGAAAGTTATGGCCAAATTTGTATTTTAGTCAAAATTTTAAAATGTTTCAACCAATCAGAGCCTTAGTTACATAGGTAGAATTGCTAAAAAAAAATTGAAGTTTTAGTAACAACCAAAAAGGTATAAAAGGAATTGCCCTGGAAATGGTGAGCTCTCTATAATTTGTTCAAATTTTAAAAAAGGTTAAAGCAGTGTTGTGTATTTGTGTAATAAGTAAGTTTTCATAACCTAATTTAATTATCGGAAAGAAAGTTATAAATAACGAAGAGAATATTCAAGAGCAATTGTTTTTATACCGGCAATTAATTTAAATAATTCTGTCTCCGATACCTGTTAGTTTTCGGAAAATATTTTTACCATTTAATTTGTGTTACGATTTTGTTAAAAGTTTTCGTTTTATCAAACTTGATTTGATTCCGTTCTACCAAATTAAAATCGCATTTATTTGGTCATTTGTGTTTTATTTCTTGGTACAAATCTCTTTTAAATAATTTATATTTGATCCGGCATCTAAAAATAAAAGTGAAATAATAACAAATTTTGGACAACATTTAAACACTTTATAAACGATACCACTCAATAAGCTTTAATTTATTTAAATAAAAAAAATTTACCAAGATAAAATTAGTGACTGGAGTGTTGCCGAATTGGAAGAAAACATTACTAGTTTTTGGAAGTTGGTGTCATCGACAACCCGAGTACCTGTCAGCAGCAAATGGGTGTATGGTAACAGCGAGAATCAAGTGGAAAGTGCCTGCATCAAATTGGAACAACTTGAAGATATCAATTTGCATTGGGAACAGTATATGTGAGTCACATTTTCTTTATAACCCTATTTATTGTGTACATTGTTGTGTTAAATTTCCTGCAAATTATTATTTATTAGGTATATGTATTGGTGTAGAATTTCAAACAATACTTGTATAAACACCTGTAAAGGAAACCAAATTTTAAATTATTTTCATATTCTAAATTTAATTGTGAACGTAAACAGTAAATTTGCAAATCATTATTTGACAATTTTGACATTCGTAAACTTCATTCAATAACGTTACAACGCATGTGTTGGAAGTGTAGATTATATTCAGACTCATTCCTCATACATATATGATAATTTTTATAAAGTGTAATTCATATAATTACATACATCCAGAATAAATTTAATTTCCCACCAAATAATTGATCCCTATCCCCAAATTGAGATTGAGCTAGTTCGGTGCACATTTATTCTTTAAACATAATTAAAATTAATCATAATCATATTATAATCATTATAATTAATAATTTAGCCACATCACATAAATATATATATATATATATATATATATATATATATATATATATATATATACAGGGTGAACCGAATTTAATTTGCGTATACAGAGATATCGAAAACCGTAATAGATAGAGTATCGGTTAAATGAGAAATAAGTTTCGTAATTTGTTGGGTAGTACATGAGTATAAAGAAGTTTGGTTTTTTTCCGGCTAGTTCCGGAGATATTCGACAAAATCCCAAAATGCTCATTTTCGTTTTGTAAGACTAGCGTTGTTATTATAACATATATCAAAAAAATTAATCTAAACTTTTTTTTTTAGATAAAATTTACTACAACTTGCCATACCAAAAATTTCAATACGACGTTTTGTCTTTTCAGGACCACCCTCAACAATATTTTTTAAATACGGACCTGGATTTTTACTACAATTTTTTGTAAGGTTCTTATTGCTTAATACAATGATATAAAATTCTTGACTATTCTACTACGTTTCGTCTGTGAAAAATCATCATCTTCATGGTTTCTTACTGAAATGAATGAAATTTTTTACTACATTTCTTTGTAGGTTTTGTATAATCTTAATACACTGCTATGGCATTCCTAACCATACACATTTCATCTATGATCATCATCTATAAGCCTTTTGTAATAGTCTTTAAATCAGTATTTATAAAAAAATAATGATAAGCCTTTTGTAATAGTCTTTAAATCAGTATTTATAAAAAAATAATGATAATCACAAAATTTAACAGTTCAGAACTTGGTCAACGAATACGAGATGCATTTCAAAAAAATTACACCCGAAATGGTGGATGCAGCGACATCAAACATGTCAAGGAGGATTGAACTATGTATTCAACAGAATGGATTTCATTTTGAGCAACTTTCATAGCTGGTTTTTAAAAATACTCTAATTTTATTTGCTACTGTTAGGTCAGTCTTAAATTATCACGTTTGTTCATTATCATTAGATGTAAAAATAAACTGTTTTGTGATTATCATTATTTTTTTATAAATACTGATTTAAAGACTAATACAAAAGGCTTATAGATGATGATCATAGATGAAATGTGTATGGTTAGGAATGCCATAGCAGTGTATTAAAATTATACAAAACCTACAAAGAAATGTAGTAAAAAATTTAATTCATTTCAGTAAGAAACCATGAAGATGATGATTTTTCACAGACGAAACGTAGTAGAATAGTCAAGAATTTTATATCATTGTATTAAGCTATAAGAACCTTACAAAAATTGTAGTAAAAATCCAGGTCCGTATTTAAAAAATATTGTTGAGGTGGTCCTGAAAAGACAAAACGTCGTATTGAAATTTTTGGTATGGCAATTTGTAGTAAATTTTATTTAAAAAAAAAAGTTTAGATTAATTTTTTTGATATCTGTTATAACAACAACGCTAGTCTTACACAACGAAAATGAGCATTTTGGGATTTTGTCGAATATCTCCGGAACTAGTCGGACAAAACCAAACTTCTTTATACTCATGTACTACCCAACTAATTACGAAACTTATTTCTCATTTAACCGATACTCTATCTATTACGGTTTTCGATATCTCTGTATACGCAAATTAAATTCGATTCAATTTATATATATATATATATATATATATATATATATATATATATATATATATATAATGTAACACTTCTAATTTTTATTACGTAACCGTATTACGTAATAGAGAATTTACACATATAGTATAGTTTCGTTATTCGTGTGTTACGTATATAGGAGTAGAAAAAATATGTTACTTTTTAAAGAGAAAATTATCTGAAAGGGATTAAAATCAACATGTATGTATTATTAAATCTTGCTTAACAGGAAAAAACAGTAACTAGTTTTTCACCTTGTGCAATGGTTCTGTTATATTATAATGGACAAGCGGAAGTATAAGTGGAACTACTGAACTCAAAGTTTAAGACTATAAGTGTATTACTCTAAAATGTTAAAATATATTCCTCTTTGCAATACATCTTTACTATAGTTTTGGCGACGAACCGGCCGGCGGCGAATCGGCCCGGCAACGAAACGTCTTAGGCTCCCCTCAAATTGTACTGAGCTAGCTAAAGATAATACTCTAGTAAAGATAAATATATGTATAGGTATAACCCCGTGGTGTATTGTAAGTTAGAAAATACACACTCACCGGCAAAATAATCGATCCACTCAAAAAATTGATGAAGTATACTCATTAATAAATTTGTTATTTTAATTTCGAGGCGGAAATTGGAATTGTGTTACTCCACAACAAAGGTCTAAAGAAGATATTGGAGGAACAAGGGAAGGCGGCTACAGGGCTGGTGGAAGAGCAACGAGACCATCCCATTTGTGGCCACAGGAAGTACCAAGTAAGATTTTTAACTGAGTAATAAAAACGTCTTTGTTTTATTTTTTTTTGAATTTGGGTTTGAATATCAACACTGAACGGAAACATTTACATATTGAACTATCAAAATTAAATTAAAAGGTAACCATTTTAAGTTCTCACAAAAACAATATAAATTTTTATTAAAAATTATTAAAATAAAACAAAGAACCCTAAATTTAATTCTTTGTGGCGAGTGTGAACAAACCAAAGGAAGAGGTGCATGTTTGCGCTCGTTACAAATGGCGCTCAACCCGGTATATGTTTAGAGTCATCACAAAATGTCACCCAACGTTAGAGCCACCGCAAAATGACGAGCAATGTAGGGACCACCGCATTGCATTTGAGTAACCACCTTAACTATTTACGCTATTACTTTCATGTTCTGTAATTACATTCAAAAGCACGAGGCGGCTAGTAAGAATCAAGCATGTAACAATAGGTAATTAATTTATTTTAATTGCACCTTCTACATACTAACATTAATGACTGAAATTAATCAAATACAATTGCACGAATTTTATTAAAAACAACTGCAAACCTTGAAGTATTATTTGTTTACGTAAATATGTTTTTTATCATCACTAAATCGACTGTTTATCTCATTTTGACGTTTGACAAAGTTTCATAACCATAGGTCATGTATGAGCGTGGAAAAGGGCGTGCGCGCGTGTACGTGTGTTTGGGTACAGGTGTGCGTGCTCGCATGTGTGTTTTATTGAAAAACTCGAATATGCGCAAATGTAGTAGTATTAGTTTTATTTTCATCCATCAATTCTTTTAGATACGAATGAAACCATTGGTAATTAGTTCCAAATAGGTTTGATTTAGTTTCTGTAGACATAAGCTAAATCTTTTATTAAATTAACCATCGACTCTGTCTCAATCCCTTTGCTAAAGATTTATTTATACAAAATTGCATTTGTGAATTCCTCGATTTGCAAAAATACTCAAAGAAAGGATTGCAATAACCATTGTTCGGGAAACGTAGAAAAAACGCGTGTTGTTTATCTGACTTCAGCATCTTTTTGTGTCCGTCAACATAATAGTGAGTGTAACAACCTTTTTTGAGTTGTATTGAAATATACCGTAATTTAAGGTCTTTCATTCATTCAGTTGTAAATATAAGAAAAAAGTTTTTAATTATTGAAATATAGCTATGAGGTAGGCAACTTAATTTGCATATCTTTTTAAGGGTTTATAGTATATACTTCTTAAGGTTTATATTCCCTCTTCAAATTATTTTTCTGCTCAAATACGTTTGCGCAATACATCATCATCTGACATGGTCTAACTTCCTAAGCCTCCATTTTGTTTCACTACAGCATTACAGCAGGAAGCGTTGTTTTGGTTTTCCACCTAAATGTTATGCAAGTGCTATTAATTTTATGGTAAAGTATCTTTTAACTTGTTATACTAAGAATTAAAACATTTGCTCTTTTCAGGCACTTTTTTTTTACTGCACTTTTTTTACTGCATTTTTATTTTTTTCGATTTACAATTTAATTACATTTTAAGCACGCATTTAATTTTACTGTTGCGTATGCTTTCATTTTATGATTGCAATTTTTGCATTTAAACCTTCAAAATAATGCAATAAATATTGGATTTAAAATTTCAAAAAGAAAATTTATAAGGATAATTCCATTTTTTCTTTTTTGGTATGGCTGATAACATTATTTCAAGATATTGCGCAATAATGATGCGAGGATGACATCACCTTGGTTGACCGTTTCGTAAACATTTAGATACCAGAGGGTATTAAAAAATTTATGTACAAAAATTTTACAAATGATTTTTTTAATTTAAGAATAGTTTTAAGATCCATTTTATTTAACCAATCATATTAACTGTCAATAAACATAATTATATTTTTTATTGTTTTACATTTTGATAAAATTTTTATTGTTAACAAACTCGGTTTAGTTGTTCCGAGATAATTAAAAAAATAACTTGGCGTCCGAGATCATTTTATTAGTATTACATTGCAATATTTTTATATTTATGTCAAGTGAAAATAACACAGCAGAAATTGTGGTAATCAAGCAAATCAAAATTATTGAACCGGCCCTACTTAAACTACTGATTGAGACGAAGGCACTATTTGTGGTGAATGGTTTGTATTTCCAGTTAGTTTGACGATTTGTGTTTTGGGAGAACTATTTACTCTTGTTTCTTTATTTCATTATTATATTATTAAATTTATTATACCATTCCACCACTTTATTATAAAAGACATTCGTAACCCGCTGAATTATTCTCGCAAGACCTATTTAGTATCACACGTCGTCCCCGTTCTAGCGGAGACGTCTGCTGAAAACCAGTCTGTTAAATGTATTGGTAGCCAATGCGAAAGCGTTGAGTGGGTGTGGAGACTATTGTTATCACCACAACATAAGAAGCTATTAAGGATTTACTTTATTAGTATTTTTTATCTCCGAAATAAACATTATTAGACGTGCGTACTTTATTTGTATGGTGACCGGACAAGATGAATACAAAATATCTGCCTTGCAAGCTTCGTTATAGTCGAAAACTAACGTACTATCTAATTTTTTATTTCATTACAGAATTAACTCAATTATCAATTGATTAACATAAAATCGAGCTTATATAACTTATTTCTTGCTTAAAAGTATTTGTATTTCTTCTAAAGTCTTTCCTTTAGTCTCTAAAATACAAAAATATGAAAATAAAATGCACATAATGCAACAACAACTAAAAAAACCGAAAGGGATATACAACGGCGAATACGATATCAACAATTGGAAAACTTTCGGTACCAAAATAATTAATATAGCTGTAAACGAAGTTACTACAAACGCAGCAAGGTTTTTTATTTTTGGGGAAAATACCTCACCTACCGTTACCATTGGTAATGATGCGAGACCAGCTGAATAAAACATTACATATATAACCATGCCTACCAATGGTATCCAATTCAGTTTGGATACGTCGATACCAGTTTCTGTTTGCATGTAAAAATAGATTGTTTCCACCAACAAACTTATGGACATTCCTGAGCTAGATATTAAAAGCCTAACCTTTCGACCAAAGTTTTCTAGGAGGTACGAAACCAATAAAAAAACGAAGAATAAAACAGCAAAAAATATTATAGCTGATAGCTGTGGTGAAATATCCTCAACACCGGCTATTTGGAACATATAGTCAGTATAAATACAGAATGCGCCAAACCCGCAAAATTGTTGAAATGTTCGCAACATTAGGCAAATCAAAAGAGCTTTTCTGTTTGTAGGACTTAACAATAAGTCTTTAAAAGTGCCAGGCTCCAAAAGCTGTGTTTGAATAGATTTAGTTAATGATTCAAATTCTATTTGTATGTCTGTTTTGCCTCTAAGCCGGCGCAGCTCTTGTTGTGCTTTATCTTTTTTACCAATCAATACTAAGAAGTGCGGCGATTCGGGTAAAAAAAGTAATTAGAATAATCTGGAGTATGGGGAGAGGAACAAAAGTCAAAGCAGTTGTCCGAATGTCACAGTAAGATCCCACTATACTTATCATCAGGTTGCCAAAATAAACAGAGGCCATGAACATAGTTCCCCATAGTCCTCTACTCGTTCTCGTTGCTATTTCCCCTACGTAGGTAACTATCGTGGAATACACTATTCCATCAGCGACACCAGTTAAAGCTCTGGCAATGTAAATAGGAATAATACTTTCCGCCGTAGCTATTAAAATCCATGCAATCAACTGAGGTATTGCCATAAACCCTGTAATGGGTTTTCTACCAATAAACTTCATAACGACATAAATCAGAAGTGAAGAGAGTAGTGTAAATATCGGCGAAATAACAGCAAAATGAGAAGCTTCGTCAATTGTAATTTGGCCAATGTAGGATGAGTTTAAAATTAAATGTGGTATTGAAGGTGAAGGCCAAGTTAAGTGAGCTCCAGTCGAAATTCCTCCAATAAATACTAAAAACAAATGTAATCGTAATTGAATAAACAATGCTCATGACTTACTTGAAGAAAATCCAAATATAGGCGCTAGGTTCGCTTCCTGCACATTTTTTAAATCCATGGCATCATTTTAATGGGGTTCAAATCAAGGACGACAATCACACAACGAGATGCGGCGGGTCTCACCACTTTAACTTGTTACACGTTTAAATGTACAGTTTGTTTAATTTTATCTATGTTAATACTTGTGCACTAAAGTAATTAAAATATCGCATAAATGTTATAGGTAATATTTGCGCGGATTAAAGTGTAAAATTATTATAATAATCAAATAAAAAAATACAACAAACAAATAATATACTCACATTTTTATCGTATACGTAATTAAAATTGAATAATAATGGGATATTCTATTATTAACATGATTTAAAAATTTGAAATTTCAAATGTTGTGTACTGTATCCCTGACAAAGACTGTAACAAATCCTATACTGGCCAAACATCCAGGAACTTGTCAGGTAGAATAACATCTCATAAAAATGATTGCAATAATAATAAAATATATTGTGTTTTATCTGTGACTTAAAAGGGACACTCTATGAACTAACAAAAATTACTCGAAAAGGTTACTTTCAGAAATGACGTTTTAATAAGTACGACCAATGTCTAAACAAAAAATTTGATATTAAATCAGTGCCTTTTACAGCTACATTTTATCCTTGGATAAAAACCTGCAATTATCTAAACAACAAAATTAATTAACGTTATTAAAATTACTCATTTCTTTTCATAAGAATAAAATATCTTTAAAGTTAAAAATAACTATAATTATAATACAAACAAAACAAGTATAATAATAATAATAATTTATTCATGCGAATATACGTTAAAATGGTACTTACAAACGACAAAAGAGGTGTTGCTATATACAGGGTGTCCCAACGATAGAGTAAAGTATGTTTATGCTTAACTAGAATTATTTGTGTAAATATTGTATGGACTATGGGGTAGAGGTAAGAAGTGTGCATTTTTTTAAAATATTGGAAGTTATACAGGGTGTGCCAGAAAAGCAGGACGTGAAAAAGTATAATTTTTTTAAATAGAACACCCCGTATTTGATTTTAGTTTTTAATTCTACGTGTCCATACAAACATATTTTGTCATACAAAAGATTGGCTGAAAGTTTTTAGTTCTTGAGATATTCGCGTTTAAAGATTATTATGATCATTTTCGATGTTATACTAACGTTTAGACCGAGTAGTATTTCTAATTTTCTCAACAGGGTGTTTGTTATAACCATTCAAATTTGAAAATTCTCAAATTAAAAAATCAGTTTTTTAATTGCACACCCTATATATTTTTATTTCATTTTATTCGGGATTAAAAATCTATCATTTTGTCAAATATATCCTATATCTATCTTTGATAGTTTTCGAGGAATTTCGATTTTCTCACTAGCTACGTTACATACGATACTATAACATTATTGTGGATCGTGGTAGCCATGGAAAACAATTGCGACGAAATAAAACAAACCACCTAAGCGAGAATATTAACAGTTTTTATTAATGAGAAACAGTAATTCAATAATTATTCAACATTGCGTCTTAGTAAATGCTCAAATAGACGGCCTTCTTGCTGAATACACATATTGAGCCTTTTCTCATGTTCTGTCTCACTTCGGATAACATAAGAGGGTCACTGTGCGACAAGCTTCGAATTCTATTTTCATGTCCTCCTTGTTGTAGGTTTAATAATATACACCCGATCTTTTATGTATCCCCATAGGAAAAATCCAGTGGAGTTAAATCGCATGACCTGGGTGGCCATAATATAAAGCCATTACGTCCTATCCATTTCTCCGGGTATTGCTGGTTCAAGAATTCCCTTACGTCCCGATAAAATGTGGAGGTGCACCATCCTGTTGCAACCACATATTTAGTCGTCCTTCTAAATTGATATCCTCAAGTAACACAGGCAATTCTTCACGTAAGAAATGCAAATAGCTGCGGCCCGTTAATGGATCATCAAAAAATAGGGACCGATAATTTGGTCAGTAAGTATACCACCACACATTTAGTGACCAATGATTTTGGTTTTGAACTTCTCGTAGCCAAAATGGATTATCAATGGCGTAATAGTGCATATTATGCCGATTTACAGCCCCATTACTTTTAAACGTCGCCTCATCGGAAAACATTATGGAGCACAAAAAGTTGTTATTTAATTGCAGCCGTTGATTAATGATATTGCAGAATTCAATTCGTCTTGCAAAATCCTCTTCTCGCAATTCTTGATGAAGCTCAATGTGATAGGGATGGTACTTATACTTCAGCGTTGTTCGAGTCACGTTTGATTTGGAGGTATCACATATCGTTGCTAATGTTCTAGAACTCACTTGGGGATTTTCTTGAATATTTAATAATATTTCAAGTTCTTTTTCTTCATTAGCTGTCCTTTTATTAACAACTTTACGTTTGAAGCATTTAACACTACCGCTAGAATCAAATCTATCCATCAAATTTTCCAAGCCAACAGTAGTAGGTATTCGACGTTCAGGATATTTCATTTTGTAGATTCGTTGTGCCAATAAAGGGTTTTTTTCAGCCTCGCCCAACACGTATATCATATCAATTAATTCATTTGTCGAATAATCCATAATTGATACAAGAATTGATAACAAGTTAAATGCGAAAACGACAAATTTAATATGTGTTTATTTTGACAAGTAGGAAACCTTTGTATCTTAGTAACGCAATTATTATTTTCCATGGCTACCAAGATCCATGCAATGCAATGTTATCGAAAATAAAGTAGCTAGTGTGAAAAATCGAAATTACTCGAAAACTATCAAAGATAGATATAGGATATATTTGACAAAAAATTTTTAATCCCGAATAAAATGAAATAAAATATATAGGGTGTGCAATTAAAAAAACTGATTTTTTAATTTGAGAATTTTCAAATTTGAATGGTTATAACAAACACCCT
Organism: Vesta saturnalis; assembly: GCA_036346205.1. Taxonomy (NCBI): domain Eukaryota; kingdom Metazoa; phylum Arthropoda; class Insecta; order Coleoptera; family Lampyridae; genus Vesta; species Vesta saturnalis. Next base: position 953,330 of record JARFJB010001913.1, on the reverse strand, counting down.
GTTGAGAAAATTAGAAGTACTACTCGGTCTAAACGTTAGTATAATGTTACTCATTTTTCACACGAAATATCAATTTTTTTTATTGTGAAATAACGGAACAATTGCCCATTCATCAACCCCACGAAAATGACCATAATAATCCTTAAACGCGAATATCTCAAGAACTAAAAACTTTCAGCCAATCTTTTGTATGACAAAATATGTTTGTATGGACACGTAGAATTAAAAACTAAAATAAAATACGGGGTGTTCTATTTAAAAAAATCATACTTTTTCACGTCCTGCTTTTCTGGCACACCCTGTATAACTTCCAATATTTTAAAAAAATGCACACTTCTTACCTCTACCCCATGGTCCATACAATATTTACACAAATAATTCTAGTTAAGCATAAACTTACTTTACTCTATCGTTGGGACACCCTGTACATACATAAAACATAAACAATTTAAAAATTAAATTTAATAATTAAATCCGTTCTGTGATCGTGCCAATCTAAACTGATTAAATCGAAGGTTACGGCTAGCTCTTGCATTATAATAATGTATTTCTTTTAGTGTGCAAAAACATGATGCATAGATAAACTGACAAGGTAAGGTCAAAATTCTCATATTTATAAAAACGTGTTTCAATCATCACGTGTAAGATTATTTTGACGCACCGTGTATGAGCAGTGTTTTGTTAACGTATGGGACGTATTTTAGATGTAAATACGCCACTGGAATGTTAATAAAGCATTATGTGTCATACAAGACAGCATTTGATTTTCATTGAAAGTATTAAATTGAATTGAAAAAAAATGTTTTGGTAAAACTCATACGACAATGGTAAAAGGCTACCGAATTGCCACTGGTCTTCTGCTACTGCGTACAAAGACAATCGGTAGAAAATGGTTGTAAACGTGTGAGTGAGTGAATTTATGACATGTTGGTATTGTATTAATGTATAGGAAGGAATATGTATGTATATTTTTGCTTGTATAAATGTCGTAACATTGCGCAATAATAAAAATTGAATGCGTGTTCAAGAGTAAATGGTAAGACAAAAAACCGCCCACATGGGGAATTGCCATAAAAAAGTTAAATCAAGTTCTGGATAGTATACGGAGTGAATTTTTGAACATGAATAATGGTTTTTCCGAAGTTGTGAGTAAGTTTGTAAAGGAATTCAACATGGCTACGTTGTCCTCGTATCTTTTGCATCCTATTCATTGAAATCTCGTTTGTCATGGGTTGATTGAGGTTTTGGAGCGAAAATTTTGTGACGTTTTATTAATATGGTTGACCAAGGGAATTTAAGCGAGAGCCTATTAAGACATAAAGGAGTCGCTAGGCAAAAGAGCTCGAATAAAGGAGAATCGGGCGTCAGCGCTGGTTTTTGTTCGTAAACATTTAGTACTGTAGTACATATTAGTGGACTGCAAGAACCCATATTGGGAATGAAGTATTTAAACATTTACGAACAAAAGGATTAATTGTGAATTGAAGGGAGATACTAGTGTTCTTCTTTCCAGAATTTTGAAAAGTGCTAAGGCAGATTTAAAAGGCAAATATTAAGTTAGAGGTGTTCAGTATTGAATCGTGCGATCTAGCAAATAAAGCTAAAGCAACCCTTTAAGTAACAAAGTAATAGTGTGTCGATTAAGCCAAATAGTAGTGGACATTATTATCATTGAGTGTAGTATAGTGCAAAAGTTAACAGTACGAAATCGAGTATATACAAGCATCTAAGAATTTTAATATTCCAGTGCAAGTAAGTAGTTCTTGTGACAAAAGTTTATTCTGAAGGGCAAATAATAAACAAGACAAATTACCGAGATATTATGGCTGTTTCCTGTTTTCTTTTTGTGACAAGCGTGGGTGTAGATTAAAGGATTACTTAAATCAAACCACTTCCTATGAACATCACGTTATTCTGGACAAAGGATTGCCAAATTTAATGGTAAGGATAATTTTTTTTATGATAGTTTCATTATCGTTAGAGATTTTGTTAGTGGTTAATATCACTCAAATATAAAATAATCAAACTGTCACCGGATTTCATGTAATTAGATTATAAGCTTTGGAAATTTTAAGTTAATGCTTTTCAAGGTAATGTATGTAATTTTCCTGTTTTGAAGATTAGTAATACAGATTCGTTATTTAACTAATTCCTTTTAATATTTGATTAAGATGTGATAAAAATTGTTTGCTACATTATAGGAAATTACATAACGGGTTACACCTTTTAAGAATTAATTAATCTTTGAATATTTTGGTTTCATGATTCATCTGAACCTGTTTACTGATAAGATATTTTATTAAGTAGAAATTCCAGATTTGAATTATTACAGTATTCAGATATTACTTGACGGATATATATATATATATATATATATATATATATATATATATATATATATATAAGTTCACTATAGTAGGCAAGTTAGATAGATTTGTGGAAGTATACGGTTCGTTTTCAATGAGAAAATAGTTACGAGTGTAAAATTTTGGTTTTGATGTGACAAAACAGGCTTCGTGGGGTTTGCACATGGTTGTTATTTTCATAAAAGCATTGAGCTCTACCAGTAGCATGTGAGAAAGGTCAATTAATATTGGTGGGTACGATTAGTTTCGTGTAACATATTTATATAATTTCGCATTTTATTCAATGAATTGTAATATTTTGGACACATACCAGATATTGATCACATGGAGTATGATAATTATAATATGTAGAATGTATAGTATTAGGTACAATGCATAAACTATTTGAAATATGATAGAAAGGGTATGATAGGAACATAGTATATTTGTAATTCAAAGACAAAGTATATAAAACGTGCATAAGTAGTGATAGTGACTTAAAAACATAATTAACAACAATTGTGCAGTGTAATATTTAATATAAAATCGCAAACTTTATACAAAAATTGACAAAATAGTTAAACAATATGAAATGACAAAATTAAGAACGATGGAGTACAAGTGAACAGTATTGGTGTTAGAGACAGATATAAGAACACATTTTATGAACATTTCAAGTGTTATAGACAGTTATTAAACAAATTAAAACTAAATTTATATTAAGTTAGGTTAAGTATTATTTGTCAGAATTTCACAAAATTATAGTTTTTATACGGAAGATAAGTTTAAAATAAATTATAAAAACATTTAATAGTAGGTTTCCCTCATTTCAACAAGGAATTTAACTATAAATATGTAATATAAACATAAAATTAGAAAAGTTAGGTTAACTACCTAAATTTTAGATGTGAAGGTGAAAATTTTGTAAAATTTATATAAAATGGGTTGAAATAAATGTATTCTGATACAGTTTTTTATGTGGAATTTGAATATGTAATTAATTTAGTGTAAGATTTTTTTTTGGTATTAGTAAATTTAGATTATAAGTTGTCAGAACGAAAATTATCGAAGCAATATAGTGTATGGGGTGTCTTTTTATGCGGAATTTTGCCCTGATTCCAAATCTGTAATTAAAAATCAAATCCGAATTGTATTAAAGAAGATATAGCATAATTTATGTTTTAGTTAAGTTTACAATTTTGTTTAAACCAATCAGAAGCTAGAATCTTTTGTGTGTAATGTAGAAAAAAAATTGAAAATTTGGTATCTAGGAGAAATGTATAAAAGGAATTGCTCCTGATTTCTCACTCTTTCCACTCTTGCTTTTGAAAATTTTTGTGACTAACAAGTCGTAGTGTTAGTGTTATTTGTGTTTACATGTAAGTAACAATTCTCGTAAACATTATCGGATTTGAAACGCGATGGACGCAGAGTTGAGATATCAGAAACAATTGTTTTAAAGTTAAAAATAAGGTTACCGATCACAATTGTTCGATAAAATTGTAATTGTTTCGTTTTTCAAGATCGTGTGTAAACATCGGGTGATGTGCAATTATTTTGTGTTAATAAATTTCTTCAATTATTTTGACTTTGATGTTTATTTTGTTGACAGTGATTGAGATCATAAAATAAATTTTCACTTCAAAACGGAATCTAAAATAAAGGTGCAAATGAATACAAAAATCTACATAAAATTAAATACAAAATTAAATCCGAGAAATTATTAAATAAATAATACATTTTAAATACACAAATAAAATAAAGTGCTTGTCTGAAAGTGTTTGAGCATTGTAAGTACATCGTATTTACCACATCAAGAACAGTCAACAGTTATTTAACTTGGATGAGATTATGGAATGTTAAGCAGCATATTTGGGACAGCAAGGCAGTATCACCGATTTATGGAAGGAAGTCTACGTCCAATGTTTAATGTGGAACAACCCGACATGAACATTATTTGGAATTTGCAGCAACACATGTGAGTGTATTTCTCTATCATAACCCTATTGCATTGATTATTTTTTTTTGATGTCCTGTATTTATTTTTCTTAAATAATGTATAAATGTTTGTACGAATTCACGTGTCAATATCTGCAAAGTAAATGATTCAGTGTTGTTATAAAATTAATAAGTTTACTTCAAACAAAATTAAAATTGTGCTCAATAATTTAGATCAATTGCAAAAATTTTTGACAGGCTACATTTATTTCAGTATTAAGTACGCAACACATGCGTAGTTTGTGCAGATCTCAACAAAGTTGGTTTCACATGGTAACTGTTTATTATAAAATACGATTTGATCATTTACATGAATATTCCCAGATTTATAATACTTATCTTTTGGGATTTTTAATGGTGTACTTTAAATTATACAATCTAAACGTTTCGATAACACTTACAGTTATCTTCGTCAGTAGCAATGTATGTTAAAATTGTTAAAGATGTAAAATTTTGTCAAATTTGAAAAATTTGACAAAATTGTATAATTAAATACACCATTAAAATCCCAAAATAAGTATTATTATGATGTTAATTGAAAGTTTACATTTTCATATTCCCAGATTTAATTTATTTTGCCAACAATCAATGTTTAATAAAATTGAACCCTATCCCCAAAAGAGATTTTGAGTTAGTACGGCGCATATATATTTTTTGTTAATACTATTACAATAAGAACCTTATTCCCATTTAGTAAAATTGGATAATTAAGCTCATAGTACATATATATATATATATATATATATATATATATATTGCGATGTTTATAAATAGGTATAATAGAAGGGGGTAGAGTTTTATAGAGCTCAAATAATATATAGTATGTGAGTTCATATAAAGTCGAAGAAGTTATGCACTTCGTTAAGAGAAAATGTAGTATACGAGCATAAAAATATGATTGTGATACTACAAAACAGGCTTTGTGGGGTTTGCAGAATGATGTTATACTCATAAAAGCAATGAGCTATAGCAGTAGCATGTAAAAAAAGTCAACACGATACATATTAGTGTGTATGTCCAGTTTCGTTTAAGTTAAATAAGAAATTTCACATTTAAATCAATTTAATTAAGAATTTGAATACATAACAGATATTGATTACATGAAGTACAATAATTCTAATGTGTAGAACATGTATAGTAATAGGTACAATGCATAAAACTCTGCGAACTATAAAAAGGGTTATGGTACGAAGACAGTATATTGGTAATTCACAAGCTAAGTGTTTCAAAAGTGCATAAGAAGTTATAGTGACATAGAAACATAGCTAAGAACTTGAACAACATTTGTGCAATGTGATATTTACAATATAAATACAATTTGTGCACAAAAACTTACTAAATATACTAACATTGTGAAAGTGTGAAAAGACAAAATTAGGCACTATGGAGTACAGAAAAACAGTGTTGGTGTTAGACACATATATAGGAACATATATAAACATTACAAGCGATATAGTCGTTTAAAAAGCTAGTTAAAATTAAATTATATAAAATTAGGTTAAGTATAATAATTAAGAATTTTTCAAATTTATAGTTTATATAAAATAGGATAAGTTCAGAATAAATTATAAAAGCATATAATAATAGGTTTCCCTCATTTTCACATAGCATTTAACATTAAATATGTAATTTGAACATAAATTTAGAAAAATTGGGTTATGTACCTAAAATTAAGCTATTGAAGTAGAAATTTTGTTAAAACTATGAAAAATGGGTAGAAATAGGTGTATTCTTATATAATTTTTTATACAGAAGCTGGACATGTCTTCAGTTTAGTTGTAAAATATATAATTTGTTAGATTTTAGTAATTTTAGGTATTAAATTGTCAAAATGTAAATTCATGAAGCGAAGTATAGCATGTGAGATGTCTATTTATGCAAAATTTTGCCCTGATTCCAAAAATGTATTTAAAAAGCAAATTGGTTTGGCAAAGTTGTGGCATAATTTATGTTTTAGTCAATTTAATTTTTTTGTGTAGACCAATCAAATGCAAGAATCTTTTGTATGTAATGTAAAAAAAATTGAAAGCTTTGGTATCCATTAGAAGAGTATTTAAGGAATTGTTCCTAATTTCTCGCTCTCTTACCGCTCTTATCCTCTTATAATTTTAATTTTGTGTGACTAAAAAGTCATAGTGCTTATAGTAAATTAAAGTTATGTAAGTTAAAAATTTTCGTTAACATTATCGGAAGTGAACCGCGATCATCGTAGAGCTTGAGATTTCAGAAACAATCGATATAACCAATAACAAATCTTAAAACTAAGGTTACCGGTTATAATTTTCGACATTATTGTATTTGTTTCAATTCGAAATCTTGTATCAACATCGGTTGATGTGCATTTTTTTTATGTAAATAAAAATTTCTTCTGGTGTCTTGGATGTGATGTTTATTTTTTTCGAAAGTGGTGGAGGTTGTAAAATAAAAATCATCTAAAATAAAAGTGAGAGTAAATATAAAACTTTATGAAAGAATAAAAATAAGTCTAATCCGATAATTTAACAAACATTTATATCAAAATTTAAAAAATCAAAGCAAAATAAAGTCTAACTCATAAAGTATATGAGCATATTACCTAAGTGCAACGTATTTACCAAAAAGAAGATTTATCACAAGTTACAGCAGCTGGATGAATGTATAGAAATTAAGCAGTACCATTTGCAACAAGAAGTCAGTATCATCGTTAGATGAAACGAAGTTTACATCAAATGATAATATGGAACAAGCTTGAGGTGACCATTTATTGGAGATTACAACACATGTGAGTTTATTTTGCTATCATAACCCATCATATTGCATTGGTTATTCTTTTAATTTCCTGTATTTATGTTTCATTTTCTGAATTTGTATATATTTATTATGCAACGACGTGTATCAATATTTGGAAAGGTAATGAACAGGTGTAACCATAAACATTTTAATTTTAAAATAAAGAAAATCAAAATTGTACTCACTAAATAATAGATCGTTGGTGAAATGTTTGACAGACAACATATATTTTAATTGAGCAATGACGCAACACATGCGTACATTTTGCCAATTCCGTAGTAGCCTGTTACACGGTGAAACAAAATAATTGCAAATTACTATTAAATTATTAACCTGAACATTTCCGGGTGTGAAATAAAAATTTTTTGATTTAACGAATACATTTCAATTTAATAATAATAATTATAAAGTTAAATGGTAAAATTTTGATTTGCCAACAATATTCAAAAATAATTGAACCCTATCCCCACATTTATACTAATTTAATTAATCATAAATATTTTCACGATATTGTCATTACAATATATATATATATATATATATATATATATATATATATATATATATATATATATATATACGGTGTTTATTATGTAATCTGCAACACTACGCTAACTTTTAGATGCTATAGGTAGTGCGCCCTATTAAGTAAATGATTATTATTGACGCGCCTTTCTGCTTTGGTAACCCAACGCGGTTTTATTTTGCCTCGGTTTTGCTCAATCGTGTTTATATTTTAATTTATAAACGGGGTGTGGTTCGTCTTACTGGATAGGCTTAACACTGTCACCTTAAATAAATACCTTAAAGCGTTTTTTTTAAACGTATATTAAATAAATTTTACAATAAAACAGTTATTAATAACAACTCTAAATGTATTTTTATTTCTTGGTCCCGGCGGCTCCTCACACTTGTTCTCCTGGTTGGCGGCTGTTTATTGAGTGCGTCGTCGATTCTATGAACAGAGATATTATTTTAATCTATTCCTTACCTAAGAGGTAAAATTTAGGTTACGGTCCTGTATTTACAGAAGCTGGTACCGTTGCTTTAAGTAGTTTTGTTCATCGGCGCCAGTGTAACGACCTCGGACGGAGAAAATCGATATCGTTCTCGGTCTATACGCATGGCATAACTATCTACTCTTCAGTAACGCTGGAGCGCTGAAGCGAGTATGTCGGACTCCCGGCCAATAATACACGCGAAATGCGCGTATGCAAATGCGAGATCTCGGTACTGTCTTTCTTTAATTATAACCGGTTGGATTAGACAATTAGATTATTTGTCTAACGGAATTAATTACGGATTTCTATACTAAGTCTAATTATCTACATTCAATCACTGAAACAAAATACTTGGTATTACAAATACTCTAAAATGACTTTAATAGGTTTACGTAAATATAGAATAATCTACGTACTATCTAATTTATTTACAATCGATTTCGCCCTAGGTGTTTGCGAGAGTTGTATTGACTACCAATTTATACAACCGATTTCGGGGGTACTTTCCTGCGATCAAAGACACCGTGTACGGTTATTGTGTTTGTCTGTATGTCTTGTATGTATGAGTTTCGAGCGGGATCTTAGTAATGCCCAGAAGACTCAGGCGATGGCCTGTCTTAACCGGATGGACTAAGAGAAAGGTCGTAGGTCTTTACAGCCCTGTAACAACCCTTCACCCTCAATTAGTTGCAAGTTACGTCGGGGGTTACCCCTGCGTGACTCTAGGTGTTAGTGTGCTTGGTATTTGCGAGTTACGTCGGGATCTACCCTGCGTGACTCTAGGTGTTAGTGTACTTTGTATAACTCCTGGAGGCTCAGCCCGGAATTATTTACGATCTGTAGTGTTTGATTGTAACTTGTCAGATTTTATAACTTTACAACTTCCGTCTCTATCAATGGCAGTACAGGAGCAACTTTAGGTTGCCCGGTGCGAGGTGGTGCGCGTTATCACCCGGTCGCGATGGACTCTTCGACGGTGAATAGCAGGTCGGTGCTTACACACAGCAAACAGTACGGTGGCGGCTGCTGGATATCGGCTTGACTGGAATCTACTTCGATTCATCGATTGTGCGTCGCGGGTTTATAAAGGTGCAACTGTGGGCGGCTTCGCGGCTACCGTGCGGGGGATGCCGTTATGCGATTGGTTGTAATCGTTCTGACGTGCAAAAACTTACGGGTTTTTAGAAATACACGTCAGCGGTGATGAATAAATTATTCGTTGTGCAATATCGCGTAAACTTTTGAAATCTTAAATATAGGATGGTCCGCAAATAATTTATTCTAAAAAGCACACGTAAAGGACGCTGGTTCTTTACAATTAAATAGTGGTAAAGCTTCAGCTAGCCCATGCGAATCTGAGAAGCCTCATAAAAGAATTAATGCTAGGCGATGCGCCGTTTCTTCTAACAAACCATCCAAAAATGACATTAAATGGCAACGTTGGAAGCTGCATGTAAACAAATTCACCACATGATACGTGACACAAGGTGTCAGAAGCATATTGGTGATCAAAACAATACAGAAAGTACAGAACACACTTTTTATTATTGAACATATTGTTCAGCAGCAACCACAGGGTTCCCTTCACAGAGCCCGTACCCATGTACATATTTGCGTACTCGTCGAATCACTAGTGAAATATGAAATCGAACGACGCAATGGGTCCAAAAAATGCCTGTCACACTAATGTATACAAACGTCACCACAAAATTGGCCTAGTTGCCAAGCGTATTTTTCTCAAATTAATATTTTGTTTGAAAATGAATTTTTCATCGAATACTTTCCCAGATAAAAGCTAATGAAGTCGGTCAAATTTCGAACTTTGGATGGCTCGTGAGAAGAAATGGCGCACCGCCTAGCAATAATTTTGTTATAGCGTCCCCCAGGTACCCTATCTTGAAAAGCGTAATTTGAACTTATTTGCAATAATGCAAATCCAAGAACAAAACAATCTCTAAATGATTTATCTTGACTTGAGTGACAATAATGTCACTATTACTCAAATTAATTTCTTGCCTTACTTTGACTTTCCGGGCAATAATTAAAACATTACAATTTATTTACAAGTCTGATATTTAATTACTTGCAAACTTCAAATCTGAAGTGGCCGTCTAGTGGTAGGTACGTTGTACGTTGTAAATTATATAGGCTGGGTAAGGTGTGCTGCAAGGGCAGGTAAAAAAATGAAACTACTCAATCTAAAATCAACTATCGTTGCGCAGCGGTGGTTCAGCCCGTTAATATACTATTGTGGGAAAGAACCACCAATATAGCCCAATTTATTCATAAATAAGTAATTGCACAAGTATATTAATAAATCAAATAACAAAAAAAAAACAAAGAAAGGGTTAAACATATAACCGAACAACATTAAATCAGGTTAAAGTCTGTACAAAAATATAACATTAAAAGAAAATGAATAAAAAGTAGTTTAGTTACACACAAACACAATAATAAAAAACACATATAGTCACATGCACAATTGGGTCATAAATAATCAAAACAAAAATCATAATAAAAATCGTAATACCAAATATGTGGCCCTTTAAAGCCAATCATACCGGTCTTTAAGTAAATAAGCGCATAAAACAATAAAGCAAATTACGGTACATATAAAATACAACAACAGTAAAATTGCAAGGTAATTGTAAGGTAAAGGCAAGGACAAAAGAAAACAGACAAGGAATTTACCCGTACCCAATTGTTTAGTGACCACCAAAGCATAAAATACATAAATCAAATTACAATAAAGCACATACAAGGAGAAATCAGCTCGCAGGCAAATAACTCTACTTAAAAAAACTGACAAAACTCATTAAAACAAAGCCTTATTATAAATAGATCACAACATCGTAACCGCTATATAAGTTTGAGGGCGTTAGAAAAATACAGTGCTCTTTTCTCCGGCTACACATTCATATATACAACAATAAAAACAATAAAAATAAAATTCGAGATGTTGAATGGTTATATGATCTCGGGAGTGTGTACAAGCTTGGTCGGGAGTGAGTACACGCTTGGTAATTGCCTTTTACAATTAGTAACCAAAGCGATATCATGTACCCGTTCATTAGCCCACTTATACACAAATATAAATATAAACAACAACCAACAATGCTAATTTGCACAAATACCAGAGTGAGAGGGCTCTGTACTGTCTTTTATTTTAGCATATTTCAGCTTAATGAGTCCGCGTACCAATAAGATACCTTTGCAAGGCAATGTTTGATTCTTTTAATACGTTACAAAGGCTGGTAAAATGATTCGCTGCGAGCTTTCAGTTATATAAAAATACAAACTTACACTAGAATAAATATTGATCACAGACACAAATCTTTAACATACGCGGTTTAACCCCGAAAGAAAAGACAAATTAGTGTTGGCGAATTCAAAAGAAAAATGTACACGCAAGAAGACAAACTGTTTGCACTGAAGGTATTTAATTAACCTAAATATCGATCTGGCTCGATTGACACGCTAAGTGTAACTGCCCCCTCGATTTCAATAACTAATTAACTTTACTCCCGAAATCAACCCCCATTTTTCAAAGGTAATATAAAAACCAAGAAACATTAATTTCAGTTGGAACGGTTTCGTATTAATTATTGCACATCTTAATTTTAAAAATATGCATTCGTTCGTAATAAACCCTACATTTACGTCTCGGGTTTCAATGTATCAAACAAAGATCCCTTTGTATTTGCGCTCTGTACATCCGTAATTAATCAATAGATTAATGACATTTTTTTTACATCAAGAGGGCGCATAAGAAATTCCAATGATTCGTAAAGCATTTTTAAGCCTGCACCTGCAACTCACCCCCCAATATGTGTTTTACAACCTTAGACAAATATTATTTACAAACAATCCCACATTCCTTACATAAAAATATATAAATACAATATTTTGAAAACATTAGCAAATTACGACGTATTATCAAGATATTTAAAATTTATTTATTTATCTTTTGTATCGTGGAGACAATGGCGGTTTGACAAACGTTTATTACAAAAATAAAATTTTCGCGATCCGCTATATATATTTCATATATATATATATATATATATATATATATATATATAAATTAAGAAAGTAGTTACACTTTGAAATTGTTAAAAGGAAGTTCGTCATAAATGCCTTATACGTCAAAATTACGAACACGAATTACCAGTGATGCGTATGTGCATTGTTAGAGATATATATATATATATATATATATATAGTTTAATATATATTTAATGTAATAGTCCTTTAAAGTATTCACTGATTAGACTTTGTTATTTAGTTAGTTAGTTATTGGAATTCTAGGTTCTTCATGTTGATTGAACATTAAGCATTGTTTGTTAACATTGAATACCAAAAATTGTTGGGATACAGTAAAACCAGATGGTTAACGTCGTTACCTTCGATAGAAAGAATATTAAAAATGTTCAAACCGTTACAGAGTTACTTTCTCTAAGAAAAATGTCCCACACTTATTCTTAATAATTTTAAAAACAATTTTAATGAAGTTTGGCTATGATTTCTTCTCTCACAAACTTCTATATTTCATACATAGGAGCTGCAAGTGGAACCTGAAGAATCTTTAATGGTAGGAGTATACATGGTTCTATCAAATTCAAAGCAACAATTAATTGAACGGAAAATGATGTATGAGTAACACTATGAGTAGCAAGGCTAAGCGGGTTTTGGACCAGGAAGTGACGTCACCCCAATCAGCGACGTGAGCGAACACTTAAGTCCCGCCCCCTCCGGAAGTTGCGGTTGGAGGACCAATGGGAGATGAAGGCGTGGCTCCTCCTACTGGAAGGAGCAATGGCGTCAAGCAATGGGATGCGAGCATGGGCCCGCCCCTTGTTGAGTTCCGGAAGGGGGCTGGCCCAGTAGCTGTCCAATGAGAGATGTGGCGGCCATGCTGAAATTATTCAACAGCCTCTGGAGTCTTCGGCTTGGACGTCTTCAGCGTCTTCCGGTAGAAGGGCTGTCTTCGTCAGCTTCTGCTTCTTTAGAGGTCTTCAGCGGCTTCTGGTGTGTTGGTTTCCGGCGCCGCGTTGATGAGCTGTCGCAATCTGCGGGGCCTTGCAGACACCGTGTTTGTTGCTGTTGAAGAGGAACTTCCGGTTACAGGATAAAGCCTGAAAAAAATTGCTTGCACCGGGATTCGAACTCGAGTAAGCCAAGTTATGAATACATGCATATCTATATAATCAACTAAGCTATCACGGTTTTAGATATTAAACGTAAAAAGTGTGATATAAGCATAGATATTTAAGCTGACGTCAGAATGAATTAATGAGAGCTATTCATTTGGTTGGAGTAATAAACATCCGGCACGCGTTCTAAAAAATAATTGCTAATGTACACTATAATATGTAATTACATTTTTCCAATTAAAATACAGATTTTATTATTGTTTTGAAAGTAATAAAATAGCTGAAAATATTGATAAATTAGAAAAAAGACTTTGATATGCATTTGTAAATACAAAATTATATTGAAAGTTTGCGATATGATTATAGATACGAAGTCTTGCATTCCAGATTAAAAGATATTACAATGAGCTGTCAAAAACCACGGATGCATCCGGTTTTAAAAATTTCTTATCAACGCTAATTGAATCTAATAAGGTAATATATAATAAAAATTGAATAAGTACGTAATTAATGCATTTAGTAATAAATAGAAAATAATATTGATAAATATGTAGTACTAATAAAGTAATAAATTAGAAAAGACTTTGATATTATGAATTAAAACTATTTGCATTTGTGAATAAAATCATATATAATTAATTATATTAAAAGTTTTGTAATTTATGCATTTAGTAATAAATAGAAAATAATGTTGTTGATAAATATGTAATTACTGCATCTGATAATAATAAATATGCAATTACATTTTTAATTTATAAATATAAAACATAACTTCTAAAGCAATAAAGGAAATTTGTATTTTCAAATAAAAATTAAATTTCAATATAAAGTTTATCTAGTTCAACAATCAGTTAAATCTAGAAATCATTATCATATGATGTTGTATGTAATTGCATTATGTTCTAAAATAATTAATACTAAAACATTATATAATTGCTCAATGTGATAGTTACAGTGTTTTGAAGTAATAAAAATAAGATTTGCATTTTTAAATAAAACATCCTAAGTGATTTACATATATTTAAGCTGACGTCACAATGAATGAATCAGGAGTAGCTTTTCAAATTTAGTTGACGTTAGAAAGAGAGAGCATTCGAGAATCAACATCCTACGCGCAATCGTTTGTAAAAATTTAATAAATACGCCATGAATGCATTTAGTAACACTAATAAAGTAATACATTAGAAAAAAGACTTTAATGTTATGAATTAAAACTATTTGCATTTGTAAATAATAAAAAATTATATTGAAAGTTTGCAATATTTTCACAACTTAGAATTCTCAGGTTTTTGCCTGCTATATAGAAACCATTAGCATATCCTCCTCAAAGTATTAGTAAAGCTAATAAATATATATATTTTGTGTAATAAAATCCTAAAGAATTTATTTATTCCAATGTTAAAAGATATTACAATGAGGTTATCGGCTGTATTAACCGCAGACGCACCCGTTTTCTTATCAGCGTCACTATTTAAAATTTATATGTAAACTGTATCATTTCTATTAAGGAAGATAATGATTTCAATTGAATAATTGCGCAATATTTCTACATCCAGATGACTATTTTCTTATAGAACAATGAAACTAAACCGGATTCTCGATATATTTATAAATATTCGATATGAATACTAGATGCAATTGGCATATAACTTCAATATGGATCTTCTACAACAACTAAACTTAGTTGGCGAAAGTGATTTCAAGCCTGTATTAAAAGTTTTCGATACGGTTATTGATTATAAGTATCAGCTAAAAATATTAAAATTATAAACACTACGTATGGTAGAAAAGTAGCGGTAGAAACATAAGGACATACTATATTTCTCCCAGAGAGGTTAACGGAAGGGCTAACGGATGAAAAGGTGCATAATCTTCAGCAGTGCATTGAACAAATTGCGCTGCTTTATGGACGCGGCGTAGATATTGGTAAAACTAAAATGATGGTTAAACTATCCTTCATTAATTATACAGATAAGTCATTATTATTCCGCATTATAAAAGTAATGAATTATATTTATAGGATAACCTACCTAATCACCATCGCCGTCATCATCGTGTTCTTATAATTATATTAATGTACATATTGTACATAAATATTATAATAAAAGAAATTAGTAATGTATGAACTAGTTTATTTCTACAGAGAGTTAATATGAAAGGTAAAATAAAACATTTACGTCATCATACTTTACTTATTATTATTACATTGAAAACAATCAAACATTAAAGGAGGTGGTCCATCGATATGATCAACATCGATTGGTTTATTCCATTGCTTCATACATCTTATTCTAGCGCGTAGTTGTCTATCCTCCTGATAATAATGAGGCAACTTATTCCATATTGCAAGCAAATTTTCAGCACTTAATTGTAGCAATTCATATTTATCACACGGCGAATATTTTCAATCATCGTTTCAATCTCAGGGATTGTACGGCCCATTTAAAAAATACCATTAATTAGTAAATGTTTAAAACAGGTTTACATACTTAGAATATAATTTCCGCATGCACTTCTTATCACTAGCACAGGTAATAAACGAATGACATGCACTTCCTATCGCTAACATAGGTAATGTAAGATAGCTTGAGGATGCAGCTAAGCTCATTCTCATTATTGTGACGTCACACTCGCTATAAATAGGGTGGTAACGTAGTTGAATAAGTCACTTCTTGTCTAACAGCCGATCAGACAAGTCGCTAATTACAGCTAATTACCGGGTAATTAACTTGTTAATCAACCGCGCAGGAATTCTTACGGGAACTTCGCCGCTTTCACCAGTAGTAGTCACTGTGTAAACACACCACTACCGAAGAGAAAGCGGATAAAACATACCTTATCAGGGATAGAAGACCGTCGGACCTAATGTAGTAGCAAAGAAGGAAGCAGAAGAACGCCAAGGACAACGTACGAAGAGAGCCAGTAGCCAGAACCAATACACAATATACAAAGAGGAACGCCGCAGTGTATATTAAATCAAATTCCTACACTTAAGTAATCCTTATCCTATTTATTAACAAAGGCCTCCACTATCTATCGGACTCCTAACACAAAGCTTTAAACCAGCGGGGTGTGAGACAGAACCTCGGTAGGAGTGCACCCTTCCAAAACACAAATATATTTGCGTTTAACGCACAACCCCAATTCTAACTAGCCATACCATGGTAAAACATGGTAAACCCGCACCTTCCAGTCCCCTTTCCCTTTCCCTGACCCCGTCGACAACGACGGTGCCGACGCCGACCGTCACGTACGCTACCGTAGCTTCTACCCGGTTGACGGCGACCACGACGTTGGGACGATCAGGGCCCCACCCTCACCTACACCCTCTACCGTGCCCTTATCCTCTACATCTTCCTCATCTGCATCCTCGAGCGCTACCACCTTACCGAAACCCAAATCCCGATATTGCTTACGCAATATTCCTGTAATAGTTACTTCCCAGAAGCAACTATTTACCATCCTCTGCCCTCTCCAGCGCCCTCATAGAAACCTCTAATCCTATCCCTAAGCCGAAGTGGAGAAATTCATCCAAGCTACCTTTGGTACCCCATCCATAACCCTATCCCTGATTTCCGGACCAACCCACACCCAACCCAAACCCAAACGCCTTTCTTTGTCATGTGTCATCCGCGAGGTTGACCGTGACATCACCCCCGAAGAAATAATACAGGCCATCGATCTCCCCCACGTAACCCTGGCCATCCGTATTATTTCCAAAGCCACCGTCCCACATCTTTTGTACGAATCCTAACCCATTCCAAGAGTTCCATTGACTTCCTCTTGCATAATGGCGTCTGTATGTTCGGAAGACGCTATGAATGCGAGCCTCCTCACACCCCAAACCACATCCCTAAATACTGCTCCACCTGTACGCAGGTGGGCCACCAAGCAGTAGTGTCCTACCCGCTCCCTGAAGTGCCGTTCCTGTGGCGGAAGCCACATATCCCAAGCATGCCCTACCATATCCACGCCAAAGTGTAACAACTGCGGCGGCTCCCACCCTACTTACAGTTTCAACTGTGAGAAAAGGTCCAAGTAGCCCCTCTTTCCCAACTGGAGACAGCTTCCGGCACCTCCTCCGATCCTGATGATGATGGTCACGAGCACTTCCTCAGGAACAACATCTTCCTCAGAGCCCTTTCCCTGATAGGCGCGAGCTTATCACGAAGAGGATGGATCTAGTACCCAGGGAGTTCTTAGACAGGCGATTGTACTGCAGTTGGAGCGGTACAAAAGTCGGTTTTAGCACTCCCTACTACCGAAAGGAGTAAATTCCCATTCCATTTCCTTTCCTCTATCCTATAACTTCCCTTCCTCACTCCAATTCGGAATGGACCTGATAATAGGAACAGTTAACGCCAGTGGCGTTAAACGAAATCGACAACTAATAAAAAACTTACTCACCATAGACCACGTACAAATATTAGCCATAACAGATACCAAATTCGACTACCGCGAAGGCCCCAAATTTTGGCACAAATTCAAGATCCTAACAAAACAAACCTAGATGCCACCTAATCAATCCTCAAGGTTTCCTCGTAGTTTCAGACCAGGGGAAGGCAGACCTATTCGGCCTTCACCCTCAAACCGTCCTTACTACCCCCGACGATCCATCGTTTGATAACGATTTCAAAGCTCGGCTCGAGCAAAACCTTGAGGCATTCCAAATCCAAAACCAGAACCAAATACCGCACGTCCTAACGGACAACGACCCCTTCCTTAGCCCCATTGCACCCGACCAAATCCTACAAACTCTCAAACAAGGAAGAAATTCCGCCCCAGGACAAGACGGACTCAACCGCCAAATACTGAAAAACCTTCCACATAACGCCATCAGACAACTCGACCAAATATACAACAGATGCCTCGCCCTATCATACTTCCCGACGGAATGGAAATCCGCTTCAACCGTCATGCTACCCAAACCTCGATCTGATCCATCCCAACCTTCATCTTACAGACCTATTTCCCTCTTAAGTTGTATGGGCAAATCCTCAGATAAATTCAACCCAATCCTCAAGAAAACGAGATGACGACCGCCGCAGCGAAAATGGCAAACTCTACCCATCACAATACCCAATATACACTAATCCCAACACTTAAACATCTTTTTTTTTTCTTTTTTTTCACACAAACCATAAATTTCAAAATTGTTACCACTTACCATACACAAATCAAACACTACACACAAAACACTAAAACCCAGGGCTGAAGAAGGAGAAGATCCTTAAACTGCCTGAAGAAAGAAGACCTATATGGACCCCAAGAAAAACGAAGATCCCGAAGAATAAACAAACGATTTAAAAAACGTGGGCGCTATTTATCGATAATTCTACCGTACTCGAGGTAGGAAGTTCATTGAAGAATAATGACTTTAAACCTGTAGTACAATTAGTTTGGACGACATTTACCGACATATGCTGTCTGCACTTTGATATGGAGGAATGGTGCGAAATCTCGAGCATTAAAACTGAGAATCTAATACGT
Source organism: Vesta saturnalis (assembly GCA_036346205.1). Lineage (NCBI taxonomy): Eukaryota > Metazoa > Arthropoda > Insecta > Coleoptera > Lampyridae > Vesta > Vesta saturnalis. The sequence goes on along the minus strand of JARFJB010001913.1, from coordinate 934,574 downwards.
CAAACTCTAAAATCTGACGAACCCGAGAAAGTTATCTACATCGGTTATGGTAAAAAAAATTGAATAGCTGTTTATTACCGATGAAGAAAAGCGAATCAGAAACAATGCAGTATTATTATCCGAGCAAGCAATCAACCTATTCTTTAGTCTGTGGAGGTCATAAATCGGAAGCAGAATTATATGAATGATTATCGTAATTATTCGATTTATGAAGATTTTGTAAATGAAGTAGCAACGAATCTATATAATGAAGGTCTGAGCGACGAAGAAAGTATACTATCTAGAGGCAAATTTTTCTGTCAAAATCGTAGATTGCTTTCAACATTAATAGGGCATAGTTATAATATAAAAGATTAATCATTTTTAACTGAAATTGTACACATCTCCCGGCAAAAATTTATAAAAGATGTAGCTTTCAGACCATGCTTGTAAAATATATGTAAAAATAAACGTATATTATGTAAATCAGTATTTGTATCAGAAGATTTGCATATTATACTCTAGACCACCAATATTTACACTCTCTTCCCTATTATTTTGCTTCTTAGAATGGAAAGCAACCAGTAGCCATTGAGGACGTTGAAAGCCAGTACTGCTCTTCACCGCCCAAACCATTGACGTTTATGCGGATAAGGTCGGATATATGTACAAGTCTCGAGCGTGAAACGCAACTTGTATCGGTGGATTTTTATTAATCTTCAGATACATAGACAGCTTCATAGCAACATTCGGAATGGCATACGGAACTTTCCACGTAACCTTCGTCAAGTTGATCTTAACATCCGTTTCACCGCTGTAGCAGTCGACATCGGTCTTGGATCGAACCAATACCAGCTCTTGACGTATGTTGACTAGAGGCGAAGCCTATTTAACCCCCTGCAAATCCCAACACATGCTTGAGCGGTATGGAAACGCAGAAGGCGGTCTTAGTGCTGTTTAACAGTTGAAGAGGCTTGTTTTGCGGACTCCATCCTGCATGCGATAAACAAGTACTTTGATCTGCAGTATATGAGCAATATCCTTTAATGACGCTGTTAATACCAGGTAAACGTACGGTTTCAATCACTTGGTCGCCTAACATGAATCGATTCTCATCGAAGAAGAAGAGAGGTGCATTATTCGTGACATTATACGCTTTCTTTGCTTCACTAGGGGTTAAAGTACCTTCTAAACATATAACACTATCGTAAGTAGCTGTAATGAGATCGGCTTTTTGCACAACCAGATTAATCTCATCAGAGTTGCCGTATGCGTTTGTTGTGTACGGATGATAAGTTCGACGATCGCATTCCACGATCATATCTTCGTACCTCGCCCCTGTGAATAAACTTTTCAGCGCTTCTTCCATATAATCTTAATACTTTATAGCCGAGATATTGTAGAAACTGAACGTCGTCTTGGGTTAACAATGTGCTCTCGTCTGCAGATAGAGACCTACTACCGAAAATCCTAATAGTTACTTTCTCGTTACCAAAGTCCACTAATTGACCCTCTTGATCAACCAATTTCAAGGTTATGTCATGCAAGCACAGGTAAATAAATAACTGTAGCCGGCTCCCATTGTATGCGACTGCTCACTGTACCTATATGCGCCTCCGGTTAATTACACTCTACATGTATATTTGTAGCGTGAATTATTTGAACATCCAAATCAGATTCGTGGGTGTAGCCTGCCCTGTACACGTTATATGAGAAGCCGAGCATACACTCAATAGAATCCTCCTTTCTAAAGTCTACGTTCTCGAAGCACCCTGTCTGCTTGACGACGACTTGTTAAATCGTTAGAATTATTATAGGCGATATCGTGTTGTTTGCAAGCTTAGTCTAGAAAATTTATACCTAGATCGCCGGGAGCTAAACGTTTCTGTAGCTTGGTTCCTAGTCTACAATATCGATAACTCGGAATATGCAGTTCAACAGCTAATTTGTTTATTAAGGTGTTTAATTCTCCACTCCCGAGCAGCATGTGAACTGCTCAGTGTACTATCAGCAATTGTATGGTGCAGTTTACGAAACAATCTCAAGAACTGCATGTGGATGGCCACGATTTCCTGAAATCCGAAGTTGCAATTCGAAAATATATACGTTTACTCTAAGTCGCTCAAGCAACCAAAGTATACATACTTAGAGCATTTACTTAAGCCCATAAGAGGTATTAGGTATAATGCGTTCAACGATAAGACAGATGGACTCATGCCGGAATAGATCGCTAATAATTCTATAATGATCTTCGACGACATCTCGTATCTCAATCAAGACATAATTCGCGATTATTTCAGTAGGGGACGACACTCAGGCGTGGACTCTTTCTATCTCAGTCAAATATATTCGAAGATTCCTGAGCAATTGATTCGCGATAATGTGAATGTGGTTGTGTTATTTAAACAAGATTGCATAAATTTGAAGCATGTATACGATGAGAATGTAGGTACAGATATGACCTTCGATCAATTTAAATCAATGTGCGCAGACTAAATACGATTTCGCATGCATTGTAAAACACTTTGATTACAGCAGATACCGAAGCGAATTTAATTGCTATATCATCTGCTTATAATACTCATTCAGACGCAATCGCTCGCAATGGATATTCGAGATAAGGTGGTTAAAAGGAAGTTAACGCAATCAAACGCAAGCTGAAATTATTGAAGAGAGGTGAGCTTGAAACATATCGTTTAGCGGAAACTGCATATAAACCTATAGTGGATCCTTTGAAACAAATCGCTAACGCGGAAATTAAAGTAGAACCGGTGAAATCAGAGTTCAAACAAGTACCTGCCGCATCGTCAACACCTGCTCCGCTCAAGTTCAAACGTCCGGTTACACCTTCAATCGTTGAAACCAGTGTAGAACCAGCACCTGCTACGTTTAGACCCCTCCGTCATTCGTTGAAGCGGACGTTATTGCTGAAACAGATTTTGTTGAAGAGGAGGAGGAAGAGCAGGTGGAGCCAACTAATTTAAGGCTATTACACGATGACGCAGGCAGTATGGTCCTGTACTCGCCACTATGTAGAATTACTGGTCCGAGCAAACCAAGATCAAATTGACAATACCTAAGGTCTTCGTTATGATGCAAACTTAGATAAATGGGATACTGGAGATTCTCCGGTAGATATAGAAGGACCTAATCTAATTATAAAAGATGAGGTATATGAAGGCACTCCGGGACTATACGAGTTGCTTATATTGAAAGAGCCGAAGAAGTTTAGGTTGAGGGATAAGACAGCCTACGTCGATATTCTAGCTAAAACTAACGCATATAGGAAGAATCATGATCCTCTTGGAGCAATGATGGGCACCAAGTTGTCTAAGTATCGTAAGATTATTCAGCCGAAAATCAACACGAAACGCTTCGGTCGCGGAATCATGAAGAATTTGTCGAATAGAGTGAAGGAGTATGTATACTGGAATACTCCTCGCGAACTTGTTGAACAGCTCAGGCTGTTGCATACATCGAAAGCAGCAGGTAATACTGGTCATGATAACGAAATCATTAGTATCGAAAAAGAGCTCCGAGAAGAAGGTATAATTGCATAATAATGCCTATCGATAAGTTTGGCAGACATTCGTTTTCGCATTTAAAACATGCAGCTGCAAACATGAAATTAACCTGAAATGATAATTACGATATGCAAGGTAAAACACTTTGCAATGTCTCTGAACCCATCCTAGAAGATGATGTTGCAACTAGGAGATACGTAGATGAGACAAATTTAAAATTGACCGAAGATGGTAATTACGATGCGCAAGGTAGAAGAGTCTACATCGATCCAATGCTAGATACGGATGTAACCACAAAAGAATATGTTGATAAGTGAAGGAAGTTTTAGAGCTTAAAATAAAGAGTGATATCGATTGCAAAATTATTGTCTGAGCGCGATCGTAAACTTGAGGAGAAACATAATCGTATATATGGTGATATAAGCATCCTCAGAAGGGATATTTATAACATTGAGAATAAGTTACACTATAGATTGATAGATTGACAGATTGACAGATTGACAGATTAACAGATTGGCAGATTGACAGATTGACAGATTGACAGGTTGACAGGTTGACAGGTTGACAGAGTGACGGATTGACGGATTGACGGATTGACGGGTTGACGGGTTGACGGGTTGTCGGGTTGACGGGTTGACGGGTTGACGGGTTGACGGGTTGACGGGTTGACGGATTGACAGATGACAGATTGCGATGGCAGATAGATTGACAGATTGACAGGTTGACAGGTTGACAGGTTGAATGACAGATGACAGATTGAGGATTGAATGGATTGATCGATGATTGATGATATAGATTGATATAGATTGATATAGATTGATATAGATTGATATAGATTGATATAGATTGATATAGATTGATATAGATTGATATAGATTGATATAGATTGATATAGATTGATATAGATTGATATAGATTGATAGATTGATATGATGATATAGATTGATATAGATGATGATAAGATTGACAAATGATAGATTGATATAGATATGATGATAGATTGAATAGATTGATTAAGATATTGATTAGATTGATATAGATGGTGATATAGATTGATATGTGAGATATAGACATATAGATTGATAGGAAGATATTTAAGAGATAAGATATGATAGAAAATTGATAGATTGATAGATTAGATGAGATTGATAGATGGGTAAAGGATGAGACTTGATAAGATGTGATAGATAATACGATGAATGTAGAGATGATTTTGATAAGATTGATCAGATTGATAGATTGTATAGATTGATAGATTGATAGATTTGATTTGATGTTTTATTGATAGATAGATGACGATTGATAGATTGATATGATGATATGATTGATAGATTGATAGATTGATAGATTGATAGATTGATAGATTGATAGATTGATAGATTGATAGATTGATAGATTGATAGATTGATAGATTGATAGATTGATAGATTGATAGATTGATAGATTGATAGATTGATAGATTGATGGATTGATGATGTGATTGATGATGATAGTGATAGGATTGATGAGGATCGATATGATGATGATAGATGATGATCGATAGATTGATAGATTGATAGATATGATAGATTGATAGATGCAAATGATAGATCTGATAGATTGATTGATAGATTGATTAAAGATATTGGTTTTGAATATATGAGCGTGGTGTAAAAGCATAATGTGAGGCGAAACGACATCATTAATTGGAGCACAGATATTTAAGAGCCATCAAAACTATCGCCAAGAAAATTGCAACATTATCTACTTAGATGAGACGGGTCAACGTGGGTCAAACGGTGAACTATATATGGTGTGATAATACCATAACAAATGGTAGAGATGCTTTTATAGAGTTTAACCACAGGCCTCAAAGCACCTACACAAAGAGGTCCACGTTTCGTTATTCTTCATGCAGGATATGAAGGTGGATTTTTATTTGGCGCCGCACGTGTTTTCTTGGCAAAGAAAAACGATGGCGATTATCACGACGAAATGAACGCCGACTATTTTGAGCAATGGTTAGAAGAGTCGCTGATTCCTGCCTTACCCAAAAACGGACGTAAAAACGTTGTTGTTATGGATAACGCTTCGTATCATTCGCGTAAATTTAGTTTTCCAACTACTTCATGGAACAAACCGCAAATTAAAGATTGGCTGCTCGAAAGAAACATTTTCTTTGACGACTCCTATTTAAAATCTGAGCTGCTTGAAGTTGTCAACGCATATAGACCAATACGACAAGTATAAAATTGAAGAAATAGTTGCAACATACGACGTAACTGTTTTGCGTTTACCACCATACCATTGTGAGCTTAACCCGATCGAGATGGTGTGGAATCAGATTAAGCACTATATTGTAACAAAGAACTCCGATTTCAAGACAGAGCACGTACGTTTATTGATAAATGAAGCATTTGGACATGTCACTGCACAAAATTGGAGTAATTGCGTTGCACATGTCAGAGAAAAAACGGAAAAAGAAATGTGGGCAGCTGATAACCTCCAAGACAACGTGGATGAACTTATAATAAGTGTAAATTTTAGCGACAGTTCTGAGAATGAGATTTCAGACCTCGATGATGACTGTGTCGACGACGTGCAGGTGTAAATAGTGTAAATATTTTATTTGTTTATAAATGTACAATTAATTCTCTGTTTATTTTTTCTTATATTCTTTTGTAATTTTGAAATGTATTGTTTATTATTATTAATTATTGAAAATATTTAAACTAAGGCGAAGGTATAAACATCATCAAACTTCCAACAAGTTTTTAGCGAATCTGTGAGAGTGGCGAAATTTGCCTGAGACCGGACTTGAGGTTTAACCGATCCTAGCATAACAACTGGCAACGGTGTGCTCCATAAGACTCCACACTGCAATCTCAGTGTGACTTTCACTATAGTAGTCTTTAAAGTTGGCGGTTGTCGAAGAATTGCATAAGCCTGCGCGGAAGAATTTCGTGAGGAAACGAACCATCGTCAAGCATCGGGATGATCTCTGGCAGACAGATTAAGCCAAATTTATTCTGTATGCTAAAGAGAACCGCAATCATAACTATATTCTAACAGTGATAGACTGGTATTCTAAATATCTATGGACACGCCCTCTACAGTCGAAGAATGCCGACGAAGCTTGTCAAGCGATGGCTTCTATTTTGAAGGATGGTAGAGCTCCGAGTAACTTGCAATCGGATCAAGGACGTGAATTCTATGATAAACATTTGGAAGGGTTGATAAAGAGTTATGCAATACAAGTGTGTTAGCTAACCCTCTCCATTCGCCGTAATTATTAAAAACTGCACATATTTGCATTTTAGCATTTTCTGCATCAGATGCTTTGATGTTAAGACATTTTAATTAATTTGATGTAAAGTTTACACGTGGCTGCCGTTCGACTTGCAAAACGTATGACAATTCCAATTTGAAGTTGATTAGTACCAAAAATAGCTTTGTTTATTCCCATTTTGAATGTGTTACTTACCACTTAAAAGTTGATTAATCCCAATTTGGGAGTTGTTACATGATTAGACTAGGGTGACCAGAAATTTGACCAACCAAAAAGAGTATATTACAAGAAAATTTCTGTAGCTTCATATCGCACTAACTAAATAAATTTATTCATCTATTGTGTAACAAAATAAAACTATTACATAATTGAACAACATATTTTAAACAAAGAAGAACATATAAAAACAAAATTAGTGGAACTTCACTACATATTTTCATATTTTGAGGAACTTTTTGCTTCTTGGAGCATTTGTTGGTTGTCTTTAATTTTATGAAAACAGTCTTCGCATCGAAGATTCAAGTTTACTTTTACTTTCATTACTTTTTCCAAAGTAGTAACTTTTAGTTGAGACTTATTTTCAGTCCAATAATTTTCGCAACGACTGAATATGCGTTCGCAATCGGCATTCCTGGTAAAGTAAAAATGAAACTAATACTTTTTTTTAATAACATGGATTTAACATTAACTTCGTCAGCACACTGGAGAACCTTTTCCCAACGACGTTTCAGGGGATAAGAATCTTTGTTCCATTTTGTTACATTTTCTTTAAGGCAATCTTCAATAACACAATATGTATCAATTAAATCATTGTCAGTGTCTCTAAAGAATCTTTCTGTCCAATTTTCCAAATAAGTAATGATCTCTATATAGAAATTTGTTGTAATAGAATATACATGCTTGTTGTTTATTAATCCTTCTTCTGTTAGCTTTCGCAGACTATTTGTTGCCGTAAACGGTATGAAATTTTGACATTTTCTTACAAGACCAAAAAATTGCGAGGCAGCCTCTATTGCACTAATGTCGTTCCTTTCGATTAATTTAATTTGTCAGGACAAGTGATTTTTCATCACTGACAAAATATGATTTTAAAGGTTATATCCACACAAGGACTGAGCGAAAGCCACCGAGTTTTTGAATGTGGCAACAACATTTTATCAATAAATTCACAAAATTCTATATATATATATATATATATATATATATATATTGAGATGTTTAGATAAGATGAGACAGGGATTGGTTAGTTTTAACTAGTAATTTCTTTAAAAAAGGGTGATATAAAGCATAATACATGTGCGAGGGATGTAATTGGTTCACAATGATTATAAAGTGGATTTGTTTTGGTTGAAACAGTCTCACCAAAGTTTATACATTTTGGTTTAATCATAAAAAGCATTGTGCTACTTACAAGAATGACAGGAATGTTAAATAAACTTATTTCCGTAAATTCAATTCAGTACTTTAGCTTGTTTCAATAAATTTCAGTTTTTCGAAAGTATTTTGGCATGTGAATATTTTACAGGTGTTTAACACAAAGTGTAAAGGTAGATTTATATTAGGGATATCGTATAAGTAGTTTAGAATGCAGGAAATATGGTAAAATTTAAGAAAGGGTTATAATACGAACTTAATATGATCAATACTCACATATTTATGAAAGCGAAGGTGTGACAAACATAATGATGCATTTTAAATATTAAGAACAGTGTATAGAACATATTTACACAAAGATATTTACATGCAGATACATTTTTATAGTAGAATTTTAAAAAAGTGTGTTAAACGATATGACTTCTTAAAGTGACATAACAATTATACAATGCAAGCGAGATGAACAATAAATACAATAAAGACAGTTATTACAAGTTATTTTAATAACATTTTGAGTTACTTGGACGTTTTTAAACGCAAATTATTTGTAATTTTAGAATTAAGTTTGATTATGTTTTAAATTTAATGTTTTTTCACAAATTTATAGTTTTTTTGATTAAGTTAGGCTTAAATTGGATTGTTAAAGTGATTAATAGGAGGTCTTCCTCATTTTTACATAGTCATTAAATCTGTACAAAGCATTTCAACGCAAAATTTATGAAATGGGGTTGATTATATAATTTTACTTGGTAAATATAAAATTCCTTTAAATTTAAGATTTCGGACATTTAATGTGTGTTTTCCAATGTAAAATTTTGTCAGGATTACATATTTGTAGTTAATTTAAGTGTAGTTTGTAAGATTAGTTAGATATAAGCAATTTTAAGTTAGAATAGTCATTTTGTATAATATTTAAAAGAACCATATCATGTTGGCTATCTATTTATGCACAATTTAACACAGATTTCATTTCTGTTATTAAAATTTAAATCTATAGCTGTATAAAAAGATATTGCTAAATTTCTAATTTAGTTAAGTTTTCAAATTATTTTCGACCAATCAGAAACATAGTTACATTATTTGAATTGCATAAAAAAAGTTGAAGATGTGGTAACCAACAAAAGGGTATAAAAGGAATTGCCCTTGATCAGAATCTCTCTCTATAATTTGCCAGTTTGAAAAAGTTAAAATAGTGTAGTTTGTTGTGCATCAAGTAAGTTTAAATAACCTAAATAATTATCGGGAAAATTTAATAATAAACAGAGAGACGAGGAAATCAAGTGCAATTGTTTTTAAACCGACAATCGTTTAAAAATAAAGTTAGGTTACCGATACTTGTTCACATTCGTAAAGTTCATTACGAATAATTTTTCTTACTTGTGACGATTTATGTTTAACGTTTTAAAGTTTCGTTTGTTAAAGTTGAATACTGGTTACGTTTTGACAAAATAAAATAGTAATCGTTGTTCGTCAATTGAGTTTTATTTTCTGCTGCGATCTTTTAAATAATTTATATTCGAGCCAGAGCCTAAAAATAAAGTGACATTAACTTAGTCTTTACAATCATTAAATATTATTTAAACGACAAAATTGAAAAGCACTAATACACTTAAATAATATAATCGATAAAAAAAATGTGGTTGAGCGAAGCCGTAAAGCATAAGATAATAGCATTTACCGAAGAAAAGTGACCAACAACCCAAGGACCAGTCTGCAGCTAGTGGGTGAATGGTAGCAGTGATCATCATATATCAAGAAGTTCGATCATTATTGGAAAGTGCCTGCATCTACATATGGAACCATCTGTATGAAGACATCTGTTTGCAGTTTGGAATATGTACATGTGAGCTAATTTTTATTATAACCCTATCTATCGTGTTCTTAATTGTGATTTCCTGCAATTATTATTTGTTATATGTATAGGTGTAAATGTTTATATAATACTTGTGTAAACACCTGCAAAATAAGCAGAAATTTAGTTCATTTCAAAATTTTAAATTTCAATTATCCAGTTATAATTAAAATCAGAATTTAACAAATCTGACATTTTTTGACAATTGTATTCAGTAAAGTTATAACGCATGTATTATAGTATAAATTTTGTTCAGATACATTTTTCATATACGATATTTTTTATAAAGTGCAATCCACACATATATTCGAACCAGTAATAATTTCCCACTAAACCTGATCTATCCCCAAATTGAGATAAGAGCTAGTCCGGTGCACAAATATATAAGTACATAATTATATTATCATTATATTGATAAGTAAACCACCATTATTAATTAATTATAAACTTGAAAATTATCCCCATATGAGATAATTATAAATTATATTAATTTTCGTCGTCCCAAATTTATATATATATATATATATATATATATATATATATATAGTGATGCCAAATTAATTGTACTGTCTAAGCGTTAATAAATGATTATTTACTCTAATTATACAATTTTACTAAATGGGGATAAAGTTCTTATCGTAATAATATTAACAAAAAAAATATGCGCCGTACTAACTCAAAATCTCTTTTGGGGATAGGGTTCAATTGTATTAAAGATTGATCGTTGGCAAAATAAATTAAATCTGGGAATATTCATGTAAATTATCAAATTGTATTTTATAAAAACAGTTACAATGTGAAACCAACTTTGTTGAGATCTGCATAAACTACACATACGTTGCGTACTTAATACTGAAATAAATGTAGCCTGTCAAATATTTCTGCAATTGATCTAAATTATTGAGCACAATTTAAATTTTGTTTGTGGTAAACTTATTAATTTTAATACAAAACTGAATCATTTACTTTTCAGATATTGACACGTGAATTCGTACAAACATTTATACATTATTTAAGAAAAATGAATACAGGACATCAAAAAAAAAAAACAATGCAATAGGGTTATGATAGAGAAATACACTCACATGTGTTGCTGCAAATTCCAAATAATGTTCATGTCGGGTTGCTCCACATTAACCATTGGACGTAGACTTCCTTCCATAAATCGGTGATACTGCCTTGCTGTCCCAAATATGCTGCTTAACATTCCATAATTTCATCCAAATCAAAGAACTGTTGACTGTTCTTCATGTGGTAAATACGATGTACTTACAATGCTCAAATACTTTCAGACAAGCACTTTATTTTATTTGTGTTTTTAAAATGTTGTATTATTTATTTAATAATTTCTCGGATTTAATTTTGTATTTTCATTTTATGTAGATTTTTGTATTCACTTGCACCTTTATTTTAGATTCCGTTTTGAAGTGAAAGTTTATTTTATGATCTTAATCACTGTCAACAAAATAAACATCAAATTCAAAATAGTTGAAGAAATTTATTAATATACAAAAAATTGAACATCACCCGATGTTTACACACGATCTTGAAAAACGAAATAATTACAATTTTATCGAACAATAGTGATTCGGTAACCTTATTTTTAACTTTAGTTATAGGTTAAAACAATTGTTTCTGATATCTCAACTCTACGTCGGGTTTCAAATCCGATAACGTTTACGAGAATTGTTACTTACATGTAAACACAAATAACACTAACACTATGACTTGTTAGTCACTAAATTTTCAAAAGCAAGAGTGGCAAGAGAGTGAGAAATCAGGAGCAATTCCTTTTATACATTTCTCCTAGATACCAAATTTTTCAATTTTTTTTCTACATTACACACAAAAGATTCTAGCTTCCGATTGGTCTAAACAAAATTGTAAATTTAACTAAAACATAAATTATACTATATCTTCTTTAAAACAATTCAAATTTGATTTTTAATTACAGGTTTGGAATCAGGGCAAAATTCCGTATAAAAAGACATCTCACAAGCCCTATTTTGCTTCGATAATTTTCATTCTGACAACTTATAATCTAAATTTACTAATATCAATAAAATCTTACATCCTACAACTAAACTAATTACATATTCAAATTCCACATAAAAAACTGTATCAGAATACATTTATTTCAACCCATTTTATTTAAATTTTACAAAATTTCACCCTTCACATCTAGCATTTAGGTAGTTAACCTAACTTTACTAATTTTATGTTTATATTACATCTTAATAGTTAAATTCCTTGTTGAAATGAGAAACCCACTATTAAATGTTTTATAATTTATTTTAAACTTATCTTACCCTATAAAACTATAATTTTGTGAAATTCTTAAAATAATACTTAACCTAACTTAATATAAATTTACTTTTAATTTGTGTAATAACTGTCTATAACACTTGAAATGTTCATAAAATGTGTTCTTATATCTCTCTCTAACACCAATACTGTTCACTTGTACTCCATAGTTCTTAATTTTTCATTTCACATTTTCACATTGTTTAACTATTTTGTCAATTTTGTATAAAATTTGCAATTTTATATTAAATATCACACTGCACAATTGTTGTTCATGTTCTTAATTATGTTTTTAAGGCACTATCACTTCTAATGCACGTTTTATATACTTTGTGTTTGAATTACAAATATGCTATGTTCGTATCATACCCTTTCTTTCATATTTTAAATAGTTTATGCATTGTGCCTAATACTATACATTCTACAATTATAATTATCATACTCCACGTGATCAATATCTGATATATTCATTGCATAAAATGCGAAATTACATAAATATGTTACACTAAACTAATCGTACTCATTAATATTAATCATGTTGACCTTTCTCACATGCTACTGGTATAGATCAATGCTTTTATGAAAGTAACAACCTTGTGCAAACCCCACAAAGCCTGTTTTGTCACATCAAACCCATAATTTTGCACTCGTAACTATTTTCTTATTGAAAACGAACTGTATACTTCCACAAATTTATCTAACCTTACTATAGAAATTAAAACTCAATAAACTCTAACCCCTTTATTATGCCTACTTCTAATCATCTCAATATATGTGTATATATATATATATATATATATATATATATATATATATATATATATATATATATATATATATATAAAGTGTCCCAATAGTGCGTATTCGGTCGATAGATCCTTGGCCATAAACTTAGAAGATAAGTTTAAATACGAAAGTTGTCTATTTTTATAAGCTGCATAATCTAAAAATAGTTTGGTTTCTACAGGGTGTAATATAAAAGCGATACAATATAGAACTTTTAATTTTTAAATAGAACACCCTATATATTATTTTATTTTTCGATTCTCCTTATAATTTTACATCTTTTTTAAGAATCACTTACAAGATAAATCTTACAGTTTTGAAATATTTGCAAAGTTAACTAAAACTGACATTTTATGTAGTAGTTCAAGTAGGCGTATCTCAGTTATTTTAAAGATAAAAAATAATCTTTGGTATAGAATTTATTCATACGTGAGCTTACTATAATCTATTGTCAAAATTGGATTTCAATATACAAGGTGATCACAAAAATTAATTCAATAACATAAATTTGAAAATGCTATATCTTCATTTTTTAAATGGCACACCCTATATTTTTTAATGCCTTGTCTTCGTCTATTAATCGGCTTTCATTTCTATTAAATATGTTCTAACCTATCTCTAATAGTTTCGGAGGTATTTAAGTTTGTTCAATTTTTTCTTTGATAACACTGAAGAAGAGTAAAATTAGTCAGTCAAAGCAAGCTATTAATACATAAGAAACTAAAAACATATTAACTGAAATACAAATACTTAAAATTATAATAAATGATCAATGTGACCACCATTTTGTTGTTGGCAAACATGAAGTCTATGAATAAACCGGTGATCACAAAATTAATTCAACAATGTAAATTTGAAAATGCTATATCTTCCTTTTTATAATTAACACACCCTATATTTTTTAACGCCTTGTCTTCGTCTATTAGACATTAGTCGGTCAAAGCAAGCTGTGGATACATAAGAAACTAAAAAATATTAATTGAAATACATAAATTGTAATTATAATAAATATTGCATGAAATCGCCATTTTTAAGAGATATTTGAGATGTTTTTAAACGATTCATCGTAAAATTAAACAATTTAATCAAAAGAGTGTAAAACAAAAGATGAACGAAAACAAATGAAGAAATCAAGCTTGTCAAACAGTGCTAATATTTGTGTAGTATTGTATACTTACTTCCTAAATTACAAAATGAATTTTCCGAAAGAAGAACTGGTTAATATGAATTACGTCCTTGGTGAAAGCGATAAAAATTGTCTTTTAGCTCATCGAATCTATAAGCAAAAATTTCCAAAAGCACAACACCCGCAAGTTTCAGCATTTGCAAGATTGAAAGAGCGTTTCGAGCAAACAGGCAGTATTCATTATGAAGGCAATTTAGAACGAGAAAGAACCGCAATTAACGTAGGTAATGAACATTTAGTTCTTCAATCCGTGGTTTGAAAATCCTCACGTTTCTTGTCGACAATTGGAATTAGAAGTTGGAGTTCTATAAAAAAATATAAATATCATCCATACCATGTCCAACCTGCACAAGAATTCGACGAGGATGACTTCGTTAATAGATTAAACTTTTGAAATTAGGCCATAAATAAAGATTTAGAAAAACCCAACTATTTTAGCACGATCTTATTTACTGATGAACCTACTTTCCACAAAAATAGATACGTTCATAGACATAGTTTCCATTATTACGATACTGAGAATCCCAGATTTATAATTCCTGTTGATCATCAACACCGCTGGTCACTTAATGTTTGGGCCGGAATTATTGGGGAAAGAATTATAGGACCATATTTTTTTGAAACCATGGTCAATGGAGATTCATTTTTAAACTTCTTGCGCAACGAATTTAAAACTTTTATTGAAGATTTACATTTACAAAGCCTTAGAGAAATGTGGCTTCAATTAGATGGCGCTCCTCCGCATTTTAGCAGAAACGTTAAAAATTATTTAAATATCCAGTTTCAAAACAAATGGATTGGAAGAGGAGGGCCGATGTCCTGGCCTGCAAGATCGCCTGACTTCACAGCTGGACTTTTTTGTTTGGGGTTGGATTAAAGAAAAAGTCTATCAAACTCCTCCAACGACTGTAGATAATATGAAGGCAATAATTAGAGACGTCATTCAAAATATAACTGTTTCCACGTTACAAAAAGTAAATTTGTCGTTTATTCAAAGACTCCATGTTTGCCAACAACAATATGGTGGTCACATTGAACATTTGTTATAATTTTAAAGTGTTTCTATTTCAGTTAATATGTTTTTTAGTTTCTTATGTATTCATAGCTTGTAACTCGTCTTCAGTGTTATCAACGAAAAAAATTGAACAAACTTAAATATCTCCGAAACTATTAGAGATAGGTATAGAACATATTTCATAGAAATGAAAGCCGATTAATACACGAAGACAAGGCATTACAAAAATATAGGATGTGCCATTTAAAAAAATGAAGATATAGCATTTTCAAATTTATGTTACTGAATTAATTTTTGTGATCACCGTGTATATTGAAATCCAATTTTTACAATAGATTAAAGTAAGCTCACGGATGAATAAATTCTATACCAAAGATTATTTTTTTACCTTTAAAAATAACTGAGATACGCCTACTTGAATTACTACATAAAAATGGCAGTTTTTAGTTAACTTGCAAATATCTCAAAAACTGTAAGATTGAGCTTGTAAGTAATTCTTATAAAAAAAATGTAAAATTATAAGGAGAATCGAAAAATAAAATAATATATAGGGTGTTCTATTTAAAAATCAAAAGTTCTATATTGTACCGCTTTTATATTACACCCTGTAAAAACCAAACTTATGCAGGTTAATAAAATAGGCAACTTTCGTATTTAAACTTATCTTCTAAGTTTAATGGCTAAGGAGCTATCGACCAAATACGCACTATTGAGACACCCTGTATATATCAAACTGATGATATATTTTAAAAAGGATATTTTCCACATCAATGGATATTACTTTTGAAGTGGTGTTCAAAAGAACATTATGTGGGCAGCACAGTCAATAGGCAATATGTCCCTGTTCAGAAGTTCTTCTCATTTAGCATACATTATTTCCAGTGTTATTTGATGTTCGGCCAAAATTAACAGGAGCGTTATCTGCAGAGAACCCTATAAACAAATTATAATTTCTCATATCCTCTGTTAATTTGGATGAGACAGTTTGTGCTGTTTTATTTGAAAGACTATGTATTCTTAAAATCGCAGTTTTAATAATAATCTCATTATTCGCAATAACACAATATCGTGTTAAAATTGGTAATAGTTTTATACTTTTAGGTTAGATGCGTCACATGCTAAAACAACATAATGCGTTGTTTGGAGATCCTTTTTCTAACTTTCTTCACTCCAGTTGTAAATTACATTAATTACTAGAACTTCTGCTTCAGTACGTGCACAAGGTATCCTAGTATCACAAGTGATTTTCAACAAATTGAAACTGCAATCTGTACTTCTAAAAGAATGGTCATGGTTTACATTGTGATAGCTCAAGTAAGTTCAATTTGGGTTAACGTAATTCATCTGCAGTCAATTCCATTCTTCTAAAAAATGATTCTAACCTCTGAGTGCATGTAATCTTTGCATAATCATTATGTTTTTTGGACTTGATATGTTGTTGAATATCAAACTTTCCTCTATTTACTAGCGAAAATGCAGTACTACATACCTAGTGTAAAACATAATAATGAAAGTAACAAAGTTCAAGTATAATTATTTTTATTGCATTAGATTAGAATATTTACAGAACAGAAAAATTTATAATCCTCATTTTTACCTTTTTAATAAATTTTTAATAAATAACTCATCGTTTAAGTAAATATAATTTCGCGACACCAAGCACAATAAAAAAGTTAGGTTATCACTTTTAAAGTTTAATGGTGCGTTCACATTTCCAGTGTCACCGTCAGAGTTTGATTAACTGGTTGGTTCACGTTAAATTAGAGCGAACAGTACAAACAGGTACAAACAAAAAATACGCCGCAAAACCATAATTCTGGAAAAATATAAGAGTATAAATGAATGATTTTTTGAAAAAGTAAAGAGTATTTGCAGTCCCAAAATAGTATAATACACTTAAAAAGAGTGTCTGGTCACCCTAGATTAGACCCAATTTGAAGATGAAAAGGTGTAGTATTATACCCTGGGGTCTCTCAAAATTGAGTTTATACTTATAAAATTTTAATAACAGTTCCTCAGTATAAAACTGTCTAACATTAAAAACTTGAAAATTGGCAAATAAATTGTTCGTTGAATATCTCTGGGGTATATTTTAATAATTAATTTTACCTTTTTTGTTAATACATCTAATGGCATTCCCCGTACCCCATTAATGTATAAACATGTGTGTTTTAATGACCGTAAGATAATATTCTCATTTGAGCTATAATTTACCTACTTACCATATTAGAAGATTCGCTGCCACTGACAGCTCCATGCCAGAATGCCCCCTGCTGAAAACCACACAAGCTTGGCTTATAAACTTTGCTTACACCAGCGAATTTTCCTTGATTTTTTTGTTTCCAAGTTCTTTTCTGTAGATGTCCTGTAAACTTTTAGTCTTCTTCTTAATTGAGTCAAGTCTACCAGATATCTGAGCGTCCTTTAGGTTTTTCGAACAGTTTATTGTAAGCTGCCTCTTCCACATTCCTTTGATGAAATGACCCACAAGCACGCATCATTTCTAGGGTCAAATCGCACGATAGTAGCAGCTTCGTTAATCCACAACTGGCAAGTGGGGAGTTTGACCATCACTTAAGATGAATTTTTAAATTATACTTCCTTACATTGATCACATTTAAACTCATTACTTGAGAAATGTTTTTTATGATGATTTTTGTGATTTATTACATAATCACATGATCGCATTTGAACTCATGTTTTTTAAGATGAATGTTTAAACTATATCTATGATGTGTTACATAATCGCACTGGTCACATGTGAATTCATAACTTGAAGAATGTTTTTTACTATGAGTTTTTAAATTGTTTTTGCGATTTGTTACATAATCACATTGATCACATTTGTATTCATAATTTGAAGAGTGATTTTTAAGATGAATTGTTAACTTTGCCTTATGTTGTGTTGCATAATCACATTTGTTGCATTTGTATCCATAACTTGAAGAATGTTGTTTAAGATGAGATATTAAATCATGTTTGCGATTTGTTACATAAATACATTGGTCACACCTGAATTCATAACTTGAAAAATGTTTTTTACCATGAGTTTTTAAATTATGTTTGAGATTTGTTACATAATCACATTGAGCGCATTTGAAGTCATAACTTGCAGAATGTTTTTTAAGATGAATGTTTAAACTATATCTGTGATGTGTTGCATAATCACATTGGTCGCACGTGAATTCATAACTTGAAGAATGTTTTTTACGATGAGTTTTTAAATTATTTTTGCGATTTGTTACATAATCACATTGATCACACTTGTATTCATAACTTGAAGAATGATTTTTAAGATGAATTGTTAACTCTGCCTTATGATGTGTTGCATAATCACATTTGTTACATTTGTATCCATAACTTGAAGAATGTTGTTTAAGATGAGTTATTAAAACATGTTTGAGATTTGTTGCATAACTACATTGGTCACACCTGTATTCATAACTTGAACAATGTTTTTTACCATGAGTTTTTAAATTATGTTTGCGATTTGTTACATAATCACATTGATCACATTTGAACTCATAACTTGAAGAATGTTTTTTAAGATGAATGTTTAATCGATCTCTTCGATGTGTTGCATAATCACATTGGTCGCAACTGAATTCATAACTTGAAGAATGTATTTTACCATGAGTTTTAAAATTATTTTTGCGGTATGTTACATAATCACATTGATCGCATTTGTACTCATAACTGGAAGAGTGTTTTTTAAGATGAATTGTTAACTCAGCTTTATGATGTGTCATATAATCACATTGGTCGCATTTGAACTCATAACTTGAAGAATGTTTTTTAAGGTGAGTTTTTAAAGCATCTTTGCGATTTGTTGCATAAACACATAGGTCACATTTGTAATCATAACTTGAAGTGTGTTTTTTAAGATGAATTGTTAAATTATATTTCCTACTTGTCACATAATCACATTGTTCGCATTTGAATTTATAACTTAAAGAATGTTGTTGAAGATGAATTTTTAAATAACTTTTCCAATTTGTTATATAATCGCATTGGTCACATTTATATTTAAAATTTGAAGAGCGTTTTAAAGAGTCATACGTTAAATTTTGCTGCACTGCTGTTGAACAATTAAATTGATTATATGCAGACTGTACGTTTGTGACATGTTTGACACTACTTTTATTTATAAGTTTTACTTCACTAGAGCTAACATCATTGAGTACAGAATTGTCTTCGTTCTTAATTTTCACATCTGTAGAAATAGCAAATATTGTACTAGTAGAACCGCAATCAATTTCTCGTTTTATTAAATCACTATTTACAACAAGATGTTGGGTTAGAAGTAAATCAATTCCTTCTTCCTCTTTAGTTTCCACTTTAATAAGTTTCATGTCAACCTGAGACATATCGAACAATGTGTGTTGCTTAATTTTTATAACGTTAAATTACAAATGTTTACTAATACAAACAAATTGTTTAGTTTTTAAAGTAATTTCAAGTTGCACAATAGAGATAAACGTATGTGATATTCACAATAGACCATATTAGTGATAACGCCAAAATTGTTTGGGAAACACGGTTGCCAAATTTGAACCTGCAGTAGTAGCCAACTAAGTAACTAGAGATAGCCCAAAGTAGTCTCAACCATACATCAGCAGCATATTTTCGTTTACCTAAATTATTAGTAAGACATCTGACATGAATAAATCAAAATATTTATCTTTTTATTACAACATATTAAGAAAATACAAATCTTTTAGTGTACTATGTACTATTAATATCTGTTAACAGTGCACATGACATAGAAAAAAGTGCCATCCATAGTGCCACGCGATAGACACTAAAATAAGAAAAAAAGTTCCTATGAACTTAGGTCCGCAACGCCTTCGTTTAGATATAGGATGTTGAAGTTTAATTATTTTTTTGTTTTTTTTTTAATATCTTTTTACAATGATGTAATAAGCGGACGCAATTTTGTATACAGGGGCGTTTTATCACGCAGAATTCAAATATGACCTTAGTTATTTTATTACTGATAGAGGGCACCACATACAGCTTTCCATCTTGTTTGAATCGGTCCTTTTTTGCCTTACACTGTATGTCATTTTTGACTAGAAAAATTTGTTTTCCCATCTTTTCTGCTTCAGAAAGGTGTACCTTATTGAAGTCGTTAGGACCAACGGTTTACGACAAAAATGCATCCGATGCATGCAAATTATCCAAAAGCGCCAAAGTAACTTATTTACGAAAACAATGACATAACACTTCAAGAATTAAATTTTAATAGCAACAATGAAGGGCAGTGATTAAAAAAAAAGTTCAATTTTTAGAAGATGTTCAAATTGTTGTTCTTGTACTTGAATACATTTTTCAATTCTTCTTCCTAAGGATTAACGGCATCCTTGACATATTCCTGGGTTATTACGGAATCTATCTGCGGATTCCGTAATTCTTATCCATAGTTGCTCTTCATTATGTATTTCTACAGAATAAACATCATTTTTCATGAATCCCCAAAATGAAAAATCGAGGGGATTAAGGTCGGGACTACGAGCTGGCCAGGGTACCGGTCCCCCTCGACCAATCCACGTATTTCCAAATCTTCTATCCAAAAATTCCCTTGCCAATCGAGAAAAGTGAGCTGGCGCGCCATCATGCATGTAACGCATTCTACCAATAATAGCCAATGGAACATCCTCTAATAACGTATTTAGTTCATTCTCCAAGAAATTTCGATACAGTTCACCTGTCAATCGATTGGGCAATTAAAATGAGCCAATTAAGTAATTGTCAATTATACCTGCCCACACATTAATAGAAAACCCATATTGGTGACTTCTAATTACCGTTTTGCAAGCAAGTTACTTTGGCACTTTTGGATAATTTGCATGCATCGGATGCATTTTTCTCGTAAACCATTGGTCCTAACGACTTCAGTAAGGTATACCTTTCTGAAGCAGAAAAGATGGGAAAACAAATTTTTTCAGTCGAAAATGAGATACAGTGTAAGGAAAAAAGTTAGGACCGATTCAAGCAAGATAGAAACCTGTATGTGGTGCTCTCTATCAGTAATAAAAAACGATATAACAGTATGTGAGTTTTTATTTATAGTTAAGTAAAAATATTTATAAACTACATTGTCATCATCGATCCACGAATATTCGTTAATCCCAACCATTTTACGACTTTTTTCTTACGTCGAATGACCTTTTCCACCAAGTACAGGTCCGGATATTTGTTTGCAGTTCCTGTCCATAAATCCACTTAATATTAGTGTCCTTTCATGTCTTCTAGCATGTACGTGACCGGATTGGTCACCTTTTAACAATCTTGAAAGTTCACAAATTGGGTACATAACCTTTATCAAATATGCTTTTAAATTTACTAATGCGAACTATGACCATGAATCGATCGTTTTATTGAAGATTTTGAGATTCGAATATACATTAAGCGGTGTTTAGCATTTACTTCGCTAGGTTTCATTCTAATCGTTCGATTTTACGATTATTGTATTCTGTCGTTACTTTGAGAAGTCTTCCAATCCATATGTATTTTCCACACACCAAATTTTTTATACAAGGTAATCTTGATGGTCCTAATCCTTTTCTGCTATGCTAGCCTTTTCTTGCTGTAGGCAGGTAGTGATTAATTTATTTTTTTTTTTTTTTATGATTGTGACCAGAACAGGCTAAATAAGGCCTATCGTGCTAAAGCACTCAGGAACACAGGAGGATGGATAGAGGATAATGAATTGCCAATAGATGCCTTGAACAGCTACCTTAAATTTTCTCATATCATAAGTGAGAGGAAGCCAGAAAATGTGGA